>PISX010005641.1:30951-105551 GCA_004024625.1 Mellivora capensis | reverse complement strand
TTTTTAATTTATTTATTTGTCAGAGAGAGAGGGAGAGAGAGCGAGCGAGCACAGGCAGACAGAGTGGCAGGCAGAGGCAGAGGGAGAAGCAGGCTCCCCGCTGAGCAAGGAGCCCGATGTGGGACTCGATCCCAGGACGCTGGGATCATGACCTGAGCCGAAGGCAGCCGCTTAACCAACTGAGCCACCCAGGTGTCCCGGTTTCTCATCTCTTAATTTAACCACTCATCTTTCCTTCTTCTTGAAAATTTTAGGAAGTCTGTTGTGCTTTTGCTGTTCATGGTGTTATTGTTGATTATTTCTTTTTTAAAAGATGTTATTTATTTATTTGAGAGAGAGCACACAAGCAGGGGGAGTAGCAGAGGGAAAGGGAGAAGCAGACTCCCCAATGAGCAGGGAGCCTGATGCAGGGCTCAATCCCAGGACTCTGAGATCATAACCTGAGCTGAAGGCAGCTGCTTGACCAGTCGACTGAGCCACCCAGGCACCCCTATGGTTGACTATTTCTATCTTCCTTTTATTAATTTTGATTATTACCTTCTTTATATTTCAACGTACCCAGTCACAATCATTTAAACTTTTATATCATCTATAATCTCCACTGCATTATCTTATAGAAATGTCTACTGTGTCCTTTAAAGTATCTATGATTTTTTTTTCTTCTTGATTTAGTTCCTTCCTTTTTGAAACATGTCCCTCAACAATTCTGTCACTTTTTTGTGTTTTTTTTTTTAAAGATTTTATTTATTTATTTAATGTATTTAGAGAGTGTGAGCAGAGGGAGGGGCAGAGAGAATCTCAAGCAGATGTCTTACTGATGGGGCTGACATGGGGCTTGGTCTCACCACCCTGAGATCATGACCTGAGTTGAAATCAAGAGTCCAATGCTTAGCTGACTGAGCCACTCAAGCACCCCACTCCTTTTTTTTTTTTTAAGGATCAAGTCTTCATTTACCTTAATCAACCCTATTATATTTTTTTATTTATTTACTAAATTTTATTTTCATTTTTCAGTGTTCCAATATTCATTGTTTATGTACAACACCCAAGATTTTATTTATTTATCTTAAAAAGAGAGAGAGAGAGAGAGCCAGAGAACACAAGCTGGGGAAACAACAGAGGGAGCAGGAGAAGTGGGCCCCCCACTGAGCAGGGAGCCAGATGCGGGCTTGATCCCAGGAACCTAAGATCATGACCTGAGTCGACTGAGACACCCAAGTGTCCAAACCCTCTTATATTTTAAAGGTTGTTCTGTTAGCAGTTTAGAATGAGATTTTAGGGGCACCTGGGTGGCTCAGTGGGTTAAAGCCTCTGCCTTCTGCTCAGGTCATGATCCCGGGGTCCCGGGATTGAGCCTCGCATCGGGCTCTCTGCTCTGGGGTCCTGGGATCGAGCCCCGCATCGGGCTCTCTGCTCCTCTCTCTGCCTGCCTCCCTGCCTACTTGTGATCTGTCTGTCAAATAAATAAATAAAAATATTTTTTTAAAAAAAGAACGAGATTTTAACGATGTTATTAGAGAAATTAGAGGTACCCTAATTATGACTAGTCAATCACTCTATGCCCATGGATTCCCCCCTAAAAAAACAAAAATTTAAAGAATTAAACAACATGGTGTACAAGATACTATTCCAAATCTGGCAAAGACAGAAGCACAACAACTTGATCTAGACTAAAAACCTCATCAGAACGCAACCCCAGCTCTTATTATCAACTAATTCTGAAGAATGGTTGTGCATTCAGGCCCTAAAGTCAAGAAGAAATGAGAAAGATAGCTGACCTCATACATCTGTTTACCCCATGGAAGCTAGAATAGGAACAATGCACGATAAATGCACAACCTTTTACATAATGTGATCTCAACATTCCCAGCAGCTTGACCCATCCCTTAGAATGTTCTCCTAGGGAGGAACAAGAAAGAGAGGAGGCAGATGGGGCTGACAAAGAAAAACAGTCTCCATACTTTGATACACAGACACACACACTGATAGAGGAAAGTTTTTATTTTCCTGAAGTTTTTACTTCTGCTGACTTTCCCTGCTTTTGAAAAATTAGGCTAGCCAAATAGAAAGAAGCACTCTTACCATGTATTTCTATAAGGGGTATTATTTACCTGATTTTTCCCACTCTGGAGATCAGAATTTTTTTTCTAAACTCAGGATCCCCTGGGGTAATGAATATTACCTAGTATCACCAGGCTGTTATAATAGTAAAATATTCCATCATATGTACAAATATCTGTCATCCTCTACAAACTCCCGCATCCTGATCTTATCTATACACTTTCTCTTCACAGTCCATCAACTGAAGACATAATGCCTCACACTGTAGGGGACCCCAGAACCCTGCTCTAGCAGCGTAAATGGTGGCCACACCGATTAGTCAGGTGTGATAAATCACACCTGAGTCTTTGAGTATTGGGCCTACATACAAAATACAAAACTTAGAGGAATTTCTTATTTTAATATTTTATAAAGATGAGAAAGGTACACACCATGTACTAATGAGGTATGTCCTGTTATTATCTATATTTTATAGCTGAAGAAACCAAGGCTTGAGATGATAAGTGATGTTGCCAAAAATGCACCTTTACCATCTGAAATGAGAAGAATATACAACTTATTAGGCAGAGGGTTCTGGTAAGAACTTCCCATGTCTCTATGTTCACGTGGTTAAGAAAGTAGAATGGGCTCTACTGGTTTCTCCATAGTGTCTCCATCTTGTTCATCCCCCATGTGATCTAATCAGGACTAAGACAAGTTCTTTCTTCAAGTCTTTCTTATTAATTCTTAGTCTTTTTTTTCAGTTGAAGTATAGTTAACACACAATGTCACATTCATTTCAGGTGTACATATAGTGAGTCAACAAGTCTATACATTATGCTATTGTCACCATGCACTATTACAATACCATTAACTATATTCTCTTTGTTGTACCTTTTATCCTTTTAACTTAAACATTCCATAACTGGAGGCCTGTACTTCCCACTCTCTATCATTTATTTTGCCAGTACCCCACCCCCATCGCCCTGGCAACCATCAGTTTATTCTCTGTATTTATGGGTTTATTTCTGCTTTTTGTTTGTTCATCTTTGTTTCTTAAATTCCACATATATATGAAATCATGTGCTATTTGTCTTTCATGTCTGAAATGTTTCACTTACTATAATAACATAATCATTCCATCCAAGTTGTCACAAATGGCAAGATACCATCCTTTTTATGACTAATATTCCATTTTATAGATATCTATACACATACATACGTATGTATATATATATGCACACACACACCATTTATGTATGTATGTGTATAAACACACACACACACACACACACACACATTTTTGTCCATTCAGCTATTGATGGACTCTTGGGTTGCTCCCATATCTTGGCTATTGTAAATAATGCTGCTGTAAGCATAGGGGTGTCTATATCTTTTTAAATGTGTTCTCATTTTCTTTGGGCAAATACCTAGTGGTGGAATTACTGGATCAGATAGTATTTCTATACTTAATTTTTTTAGAAACCTCTGTACTATTTTTCCACAGTGGCTGCATCAGTTTACATTCCCATCAACAGTGCATGAGGAGTCCTTTTTCCCCACATCCTCGCCACTACTTTCAATTTCTTATCCTTTTAAGTTTAGCCATTCTGACAGGTGTAAGGTGATATTGTGGTTTTGATTTGCATTTCTCTGATGAGTAATGATGTTGAGAATCTTTTCATGTGTCTGTTGGCCATCTATAGGTCTTCTTCGAAAAACTGTCTATTCAGATTCTCTGCTCATTTTTTAATCAGATTGCTTTTTGGTGTTGCATTGTTTGGGTTCTTTATATTTTGGATAATAACACCTTATTGATTAATCCTGAGTCTTGATCTTTCCTTACTGAACCACTACTGTCTTTAAGATGTCAGTATTTCTTGGCTTATTTCTGCTGTACCCTAATGCGTTTTACAGAATGCTCTTACTTTTCTCATCTTCAAATAATTTCTTTTGAAACCACTTCCTTTGCCAGCTGTTGCCCTGCTCTGTAGAAAAATTCAGCCAAGAAATCACTGCATTCCTTGTCTGCAGCCCTTCTTCAGCTAATGTCTCCTAAACCCACTTGAGCAGGATTTTCTCCCATCAGTACACTGAAGCTGCTCTTGTAAAGGTCTCAAATTATAATCACATTGACAAATCCAGTAGCCAATTCTCAGTCCACGCCTGCCTGAATAAAGAGCAGTGTTTGAGACACTGGATCACTATATCATCTGTGACTACATGTCTGTGATTTTCTTTGGAATATCCAGGATGCTATCCTTCCCTGCCTTTCCTCCCATCTCACTGCTGCTCCTTCTCATCTACTGTGCTGGTGCCTCTTAATCTCTCAGAACTCTTGAAATTAGAGCTCTCTCAGGGCCATGACCTCCTCACTTCTCTGTCTACACTCAGTCTCTTTGGGTATAGACCTGGGAATAGAATTGGTGTGCCATATGGTAATTCTATGCTTAACTTTTTGAGAAGCCATGAAACTGTTTTCCACAGTAGCCAAACCATTTCACATTTCTACCAGAAATGTGCAAGGGTTCCAAATTCCCCACAGTCTGTTCACACTGGTTATTTTCTAATTTTAAATTATTATTATAGCATCCCAGTCCGTGTGAAGTGGTATTTCACCAAGGTGACTAATGACTGACTAATGATATTGAGCATCGTTTCTTGTGCTCATTGGCCATTTACATATCTTTGGAGAAATGCCTATCCATGTCCTTTGTTCACCTTTTCATTAGGGTTTTGTATTTTTATTGTTGAATCGAAAGAGTTCTTTATATATATCCTGAATACTAAACCCTTATCAGACATATTACTTGCAAATATTTTCTCCCATTCTGTAGTTTTTTTTTTCACATTCTTGATAGCGTCTTTTGAAACATAAAAGTTTTCATTCTGACGAAATTTTATTTATCTGTTTTTTTTTTCTTTTGTTGCTCATAGTTTGGGTGAAAGGAAGGTTTTAAAGCCATTTTAGTGGGAAAAGTTTCTTCCTACTTGTAGCCCAAACTTTAATCAAATTCTAAATGTAAATAACACCATGACCCATCTTTGTAACCCCCCGTCAGTATCACCCAGTAAATCTGGACATCAGTAAATCTGGACATCACCATTCATTACCACGGAGCAGTGCCTTCTGCCGCCTCGTGTTTCTTTCCTTGTGGAACGAGCTTCCCTGTCATAACGCTCCTGGCCTATGTCCACCCCCTGTCCACTCTTCTTCATTGTCAGTAAGCAGAATTAGGAGTGATAAGCTGGCATAATTGGCACTGCCCCTCCTTTTCTCTTGACAGCTGGCTTGCCCATGGAGAACATGTGTCCTGCTCTGCTATCTGCCAGTGATTTTGAAAGGGCCTGAAGCTGTGGGTATACATTTGATCAAATCTTATATCTGTAATAAAGCTGATGCTCTTATTTTCATATACCTTTCCCATTCATTCATTTATTCATCCATCCATTCAACTGATAAAGCCTGTCCTAGGCCAGGTCTTATCTAACATGCTGGGGATATAGCCATAAACAAAATAGACCAAAAAAAATTAATCCTTTGTTCATTGATCCATGATGAAGGTTGGGAAAAACAAACAAGATAAATAAGTGAAATTATGTCAGTTAAGAGCTTGCACAAGGAATGCAGTGGTGCCATTTTATTGCCCCCCCATCCCAACAATGACCAGTATCCTAGAGTTTTTAGTCTCATGACAGAAAAGTTATCATTTTCTCTGATTGACATTCTTGTTTGCAAGCTAAAGAAAGTAACTCTGGCTCTCTAATGTATAGGTGAGATTAATAATATCTTCTAGAGGCGTTTGCAAAGTAAAGAAGTAGGTTTGAAATGTAAGCAGGAGCCAAGGGGGTCTGGAAGCCAACAGCAGGCTATAATCCCTGACCACACACAGCTCAAAGCTCACATCTCCACAGCTCCTTCTCAAGGCTCAGGTTCCCAGACAGAAATAACCTAACAGTGAAGTCAAAATCACATGTGCCTGCTCTGGTTGTCAGAGATAAGATGAGAGAATAACGAGCTTTTTTCAATTTCCAATAGTAAAAGGTATGGATCTGTTTCCTACTGAGGCCTATGTAATGAGATCATTTAAAAATCAAACTGGTTGGGTGTTGGGCTGCCTGCCTGGCCAGAAGAGACATATATCCATTATATTAACACCATGGTCTTTCTTGCCCCTTAAGTTCTGTTAATCTTACTTTTCTACTTCCTTTTATATAAACAATGCTTAGCCTGCTTTTTTTCCTTTCTTTTAATCTTACGGCTAGAAACTGGAAAAAAATGCCATTTGAAACTGCAAGTACTCTTGTCTCCTGACAGATGAAGAATCAAATTAAACTTTGAGGCAAATTGCTCCTTCATTTTTATGGAAGAAAACCCACCTCAATTCAACAACACAGCATCCATTCCAAGTACCGATGTTTCTAGTAGAGTTATGTCTCTGAAGACTTAGTTGGCTTGAGATAAATGTTTCTCATTTTCTGGTGGGGCAGTTTCTATCCCCTATCTATTATTGTTCGTTTTGTAGGTGTGTGTGTGTGTGTGTGTGTGTGTGTGTGTACTCAAATTGAAGCACTTTCTCCAAGGCAGTTTGGGAGCAAAGACTCTAAAAACTAAAGAAATATGATATTTACTGTGAGCAGACAAGACACTGTAAAAAGAAACTGGAAATAAAATGCTCTACACATGGTATTGCTCAGCAGGGAATAACACAGAATGTGGAAAATATACTTTTTTTTTTTTTTTACATTGTTGGGGTGTGATGATCTTTGGAGGCTCCAGAACAAGACCGTAAAGGAATGGGCTATGAGTCAGCTCCACTCAGGAGAGGGAACACCCCACCAGCATCAACTGGCAACCACTTCATCTGGCTACAGCCACTTTCACCACCCCATGCACTTCCCCATTCAGGACCCCAAACCTGGAACCACTCTCCTGTGACCAAGGAGAGAGCTGCCTCTCCCTACCTCCTCATGTCACTGGCTCCTGAGATGATACCTGACATGAGGGTTTCTCAGTGGCAGACCCTGGGAATCCATCTGCAGTCTAATTGCAAGGCCAACTGAGCAAGCCAGTGGGAGCCCTGACAACTCCTTTAGAGGGAGAAGGTCTTTGCCACCATCCTCTCCTCCTTACCAACCCACTCCCGCTGAGGTGGGGGATCCCCAAACGTAAGAATGAATTTGAATAGACAAAACAATGATAAATGCTCACCGCACATTCTAACATCGTTTTAAATACGGTGGTGTCTTATAATACAATCCAATGTTAGTCTTGCGACCAACACCTTCATTTTCTACCTGGAAACCAAGAGACACAGCCGTATAACTGCCTGATGAATAGAAATTTAAATTTGCTGTCATTAAAATTTCTTTAAATTCAGTTATTCAACCCAATCAATAAGTACTTATAAAAGCAGAATCTTAACTCATAGTATCTAGTAATAATTTAGAGTTAGGAGAGCTGAAAGCAAGGTCAAATGCCTTACACAAAGATTTTATTAAATACCTGAAAATTACTCATTAAAGAAAGAAATTTAGAAAAAAATACAATTTTATTGTTCTACTATATCCCTGAATATTTTCTGCATTTACATTCTTCTCTAAGTTTTTGTATATCTCTGATCTTTTTCATCTTAATGTCTTATGGAATCAATTCAAAATATCAATTTAAAATGAATTTAAAAATTTAAAAATTTTAATTTTAAATTTTTAAATAAAGGCAATAGAAAAATATCAAACTATATATGTATCTTAAATATATATATATATAATTTTTTTAAAAATTTCTTTTCAGTGTTCCAGAATTCATTGTTTATGCATCACACCCAGTGCTCCATGCAATACGTGCCCTCCACGATACCCACCACCAGGGTCTCTCACCACCCCCTCCCCAAAACCCTCAGTTAGTTCCTCAGAGCCCACAGTCTCTCATAGTTCCTCTCCCCCTCCAGTTTCCCCCAACTACTTCTCCTCTCCATCTCCCCATGTCCTCCGTGTTATTCCTTATGCTCCATATGTATATTTTAAAGAGCACTAGAGATGCAGAGACATCTCTCCTGAATCTCAAAACATATTTTCAAGCATTGTGTACTGAGCACATACTATATGACAGAAAACACAGTTTGTTATTGAGAGAGACTAATGGAATATATTTACCTTTCACACCTAAGTAGTTAACCTCCCTTCAGTTAAATTTTGCTTATGGTGTGAAGTAGGATATATTTTAATTTCCTTCAATATGAAAAACTTTCCAGAGTTATTTATTAAATCATATACTGCCCCTTCATTGATCTGCAGTATGGGCTTCCTTATCTATCTAGCTGAAATTGAGACATGGCTCTCTGTTATGCCCACTGTACTGTTTCACCATCTCTGCATTAGTGGTGGGTTGCTCCTGAGCAGCCTTATTTGGGGAAGGTGGGATGGGTTCATGCACCTGGTTCCTGTGATGCAGGCAGCCAGTCATATGAAGGGCAGTCCCAGAAGATGGGCCTATTTCAGGGTTTGTGAATGCTGAAAGTGACCACATCCAGAACCAATCCTAAACGACTCTCTGTGCTATTATTTCTTCCCATCATCCCAAAACCTCCATTAAAATCATGCTAAGTAAGTGAAACCATATGTGGAGCATAAGGAATAACACGGAGGACATGAGAGATGGAGAAGAGAAGTAGGTTGGGGAAAATTGGAGGGGGAGACAAACCATGAGAGACTGTGAACTCTGAGAAACAAACTGAGGGTTTTGGAGGGGAGTGGGATGGGAGGTTGGGGGAGCCTGGTGGTGGGTATTATGGAGGGCACGTATTGCATGGAGCACTGGGTGTGGTGCATAAACAATGAATTTTGGAACACCGAAAAAAAATTAAATTAAAAACAATAACAACAACAACAACAAATTGTGCTAATTTTTATAGACTTGCCTCATCTTTTGCCAAGAGAAAGAAGATGAGATACCAGGAAGTAATGAGATGAAATAGTACAAGGCAGGGTAGATTTTGGGAGACAAGATTCCATAAATATTTTCCTGTTTCTCCAGCCAGGGCTTTCTGAGAAAAGAGCACTGTCATCTGTGTTAAAGGATAAATGAAGAGCAACCTAAAGATAGAGACATCTGGAGAGATAGAGAGATTTATCTCCCTGACCCATTTGTTTACATCACAGAATGGCGAAGTAGACACTTTTCTTACCTCTCCCCAGAAAGGATTTATTTATATTCCAAACAAAATCTTCTCTTTCCCTCCCTCTCTGCCTCCTTCTCTCTTACTTTTTTTTTCCTTTCCTCCTCCCCTACATCCGTCCAATCTCCCAGAGTGGGGTCAGATATGCCAATAAGTCTGATATAAATTCCAAGTTTCATAATTTGGGGGTTCCCCCCTGTATGCAAACACCCTTACATACAAGTACAGATGCAACACAGTTCCCTGTGCCACCCCATGAAGAATTAGGGCTTGGAGAACTGATGCAAACTCTTCTATAAAGAAGGTCTGTTCCCTGACCCTGGGATGTCATGTTTATGGATCTAGATAGAGATGATAAACATATAGATGTGGAGAGGGAGGCAGACTGGGATTGAGATAGAGACGTAAAAGGATGGCAGGTGAGCTTGTTAGCTTGTAGGTAGGGTAAGAGTTCAGACTTTTCACAGCTTCAGACTTACCATCAGCTACAATCCAAGTAAAACTGTTCTGGAGGTGACAGAAAGTGATCTTGTGTGGATTAAACAGGCAGCGTGGGGACCAGAAATCTGGAGCTGGACGGTGCTGGGTCTGTAAGAGGCATCCAGGGCAGATCTGTTTTCAAAGTTTCCTAGTAGCTCTGCAGGGTGAGAAAATTGGTAATAGACAGAACTTTCTGGGATCAAGGGATTTGGGAGATGAGGTTGGAGAGGCAGGCTGGGGTATGACCGGAGTTACCAAGGTCACCTTGAAGAATTTGGACATTATTATGTAAGTAATAAATACTTCTAAGCAACAATAAGATTTGTGAGTTGTGTGTGTGTGTGTGTGTGTGTGTGTGTGTGTGTCTAAAGACCGCTCTGACAGCCATGCCTAGCATACATGACAGGAGGCGACTAGCGGCAGAAACTAAAAAGTAGAAACTACTAGACTAGTCTAGGTGACAGATGATGAAGTCTTCCACAAAAGGTCTACAGATTCTAGTCCTATCTCTCTTAACTTGATGTTAAAGTTAGAACTAGCTTCTCTGATAACTGAAGATGTATTTGTTCCTGTTTCCAGAATTAGGACTCTAGCAAATATGTTTCTTGTGTTCATTCAAATTGAATATATAATCAATTTTCCACTACATATCCTCTTGCTAACACTGCTCCTTACAACTAAATATATCTTTCCCTGGAAGGGTCTTCTTACTTCTGTTCCTGCATAGAAGCCATGTATTTCTTATTTCCTTTCCCTTTCTCCTCTTCCTTCTCTTATTCTGTAGCCCTTATAGAAGACAAAATGAGAATACCAGAATTATCTTTTTCCCTTGTGCCTCACTCCTTCTGTTCCTCCTCTAACTTCTCAGTTTCTTCCTGTCATTCAATTCATGAAAACTCCCATTTTTAGCTGACAGTTAACACTGACAACGTCTCTGGCTGGAGCCAAGGAAAGAACATTTGGGGCTTCAGCTACCTCAACGCCTACGTGTCTGGGGTCCTAGCATCCACCGCTGCTGGTCTTGCATTCTTTTTCTCTTGCAAGTTCTGTATCACTTGAATCCATGCCTTCAGGGCATCCTGACCCTTCTTCATCCTCTTGATACCTATTGGAATCTCTATGGATTCTCAGTCCATTCATTAATTTTTTTTCTTCTTTCCATTGATGTTCTTGTTACTTTTATCTCAGGAAGCATTTGACCATTGGAGACTAGCTCAACTTACACTTCCAATAGTTCTGCAAATAAGCATAACAAAAGATATTATCTCTATTTTGCAGACAGGAAAACTAAGGTACAGAGACATGAAATGACTTGTTTCAGTCACACAGTTAATTGGTGTCAATGTCAGGACATCCTGGCTCCCTTACCCATCATGCACTACTCTTTCTAGGATGATATCCTAACCAGCAAGAAACATTTTTCCCCCCAAATCAAAGGCTTCCATTCATACCCAAGGATTTAATTGAAGCTTTCCATAATACTCACAAAAAAAGGAAAAAAAAATAGAGAAAGCTTAGAATAGCCTAGAATGCCATGATTCAGATTGCCTTTCTCTTAAAAAAGAAAAAGCCGGGGGACGCCTGGGTGGCTCAGTTGGTTAAGCGTCTGCCTTCCACTCAGGTCATGATCCCAGCGTCCTGGATCGAGTCCCACATCCGGCTCCTTGCTCGGCAGGGAGCCTGCTTCTCCCTCTGCCTCTGCCTGCCGCTCTGTCTGCCTGTGCTCGCTCGCTCTCTCTCTGACAAATAAATTTTAAAAAAATTAAAAAACAAAAAACAAAAAAACAAACAAACAAAAAAGAAAAAGTCGGGCCTAAAGCTTTGTCAAAACACTTGCACTATATTTCAGACACAGACTAGAGAATTTATAATTATCTAGAGTTCAAGATAAAACCCTTCAAAATTATTTCCAACTGCCCATATAATAGGGGGAATGTGTTTAATGATTTCATAGTATAATCAAAATAACTCAATTTCCATCCCATCATACATATATTGAGGAAAAATGAAATCTAGAGAGTATTTTAGTCACATAATTATATGATTTTATTATTTAGTTTTAGAAATATTCATTCATGATTCAATGGTGTAAGAGATAAGTATCTAATACATAACTTGATGCTTTTTTTCAGACATTGAAATAATACTGAAATTCCAAGAAACTGCTATTAGTTTCATCTATCTTTTCTGTTTTTTTGCCTCTATTTCATTTATTTCTTCTTTGATCTTTATTATTTCCTTATTTCTGCTAATTTGGGGGTTTTGTTTGTTCTTCTTCCAGTTCCTTTAGGTGTAAGTTTAGGTTATTTGAGACTATAAACTTCCCTCTTAGAACTGCTTTTTCTTCATCCCAAAGATTTTGAACCATTGTTTTCCATTTTCATTTGCCTCAAGGTATTTTTTTATTTCCTCTTTGATTTCTTTGTCGACCCATTGGTTGGTTAGTAGCATGTTCATTGCGGCTAGCTGCAATGACGGTTGCTACTACACTGGGCGTGCTGGTGGGCAGGGGTTGGCCCGCTGGCACAGCTAGCTGAGAGGCTTGGCTGTAGCCTTTGTGGGTTTACTAGTAGGTGGGATTAGGCCCTGATGCAGCTGGAAGAGAGGCCCAGTTACAACTGCTGCAGATGTGCTGGTGGGCAGGGCAACCCTCCCACTCCCCTGGGGTGGGAGTCACTTTGGGAGCCGCCAGTCCAGACCATGGCTACCTGCTGGGTGTGGTAGGGTAGGGATACCTGTTTTGGGGGGCACCTGCCAGGAAGGCATTTTGGAGGAGGTGGGTCTACAGAGGAACACGAAGCAGGACAAGCAGTGCTAGCAAGGTAAATGGAGAATGTCAGAACTGGCTCTTACTGGTGTCCAGCCAGTTTGGCTAAAGGAGAGCAAGAAAAATGGCACCCACCAGCACTTCTGTTCTTGGAGAAGGTTCCTAGAGATCCCTGCCCCTCTGGAACATGCCCTAAAATTAGTCAATTATTCTTTCACATATAACCCAGGAGCTTTTCAAATTGCTGCATCTGTACTGGGTCTAGGAGTAAGTGACATAGTGCACTGGCCCTTTCAGAGTGAAGTCCCGGTTTCTTATAGCCCTCCAACTCCCAGAGTTAAGCCCTATTGATTTTCAAAGCCAGACATTAGAGGAATCCATCTTCCTGGTGCAGGTCCCCAGGAATGGGTATGCCTGACGTGGAGTTTGAGCTCCTCACTCCCCAGGGAGGCACTTCATACTTGTAATATCTCTCCCTCTTGTGAGTTGCCATGCTGGGGTTTTGTTCCTGATTGCATCTCTGTCCCTCCCACCCTTCTTGATGTGACTATTTCTTTTGTCTATAGTTCTGCTAGTCTTCAGGTCATTTTCGGAGTGAGTTGCGTTATATGTAGTCATACACATCAGTGTGTTTGTGGATAGAGGTGGGCTCAGCATCCACCTACTCTGCCCTGTCTTCTGAAAAAAAAAAAAAAAATCTCTCTTGGTTTTTGCTAATAGTTTCTCTTCCTTTGTTGAAATTCTCATTTTATTCATGCATTGTTTGTTTGTTTGTTTTTAAACTCTGTTTAATGGTGTGCCTGTGTGTTCTTGTAGTTCGCTGAACCTCTTTATGAAATTATTCTGAATACTTCGCCAGACGGTCCACAGATCTCCATTTTTTTTCATGTCAGTCTTTGAATCTTTAGTAGTTTACTAAACTGGTGTCATGTTGACCTAATTCTCTGTGATCCTTATATCCTTGCATTGGTGTATGCACATTTAAGTAAGTTGTCTTCTCTTCCAGACTTTGTAGGTCCATGTTTGCAGGGAAAGCCCTTCATTAGTCAGCCCAGCTTGGGGTGCTGGAAATGTCATCTAACTTGAAGAGCCCATGGGAAGGCAGGGCTTGCTATTAGGGTATTGATTTGGGTGAGACCGCTGCCTATGCTCTAAGCTCAGGGAGTAGGGAGCATGTCCTTCTGGTTGAGCACCATAGTTGAGTGGGACTGCTGGCTGGGCTCTTTGTTGAAGCAATGCCACAGTGTTGGCTCCCTGATTGAGAGTGGCTGCTGGTTGTGCTCCACAGTCAAGTGAGGTGACTGGTGGGGCTCTGCAATCACCTGTGGTTAGGAGAGGCAGCAAGCTGTGTTTCCTGGCAGGGTGGTACCACCAGTTAGATTATGCCGTTGGGCAGGGTTGTGGGCTGGGCTCCACAATTGCTCCTGGTCTGGCAGGGCATCGGGCTGCATTCCTCAACTGGAAAGCACTATTTGTTGAACTTCATGTTCAGGTGGGATGTGGACAGAACTTATTGGTTGGATAGGGCCCAGTCTGTGCTTTGTGATCTGGTGGGGCCCGCAGGCTGTCCCAAAATTCATCGGTGCCACAGGTTGGGATTTGCACTTTAGGTAGGATGCTGGCTACTGGCTGTGCTGCTCTTTTGATTAAGTTTCCTGGTCAGACACTGTGATTGGGCAGGACTGCCAGCTGTATTTCACAGTTGCATGGCACTGGAAGATGTGCTTTGTAGTTGAGGAGGGTTCCTGTCCAGGCTCCCTGGTCAGATGTGGCAGCAGGCTATGCTCTATGATTAGGTGTGTAGGGACGCTGGCTGGGCAAGGCCACAGGCTGTGTTCCACAATTTGGTAGGGCTATAGGCTGACCTGAAGGCTGCCCAGGGTCACTATCCATGCTCTCTGATTATGTAGAGCCAAAGGCTATGCTCAACAGTTAGTCAAGGCTGTTGACTTGGATCCTTGCCCAAATGAGAATGTTTGATGGATTCTGCAGCTCCCTGGGTTCCTTGACTAGGCCCCCCACTCCTGGTTGGATAGGACTGGAGGCTGTGCTCAACAGTTGGGTGGGTTTATGAACTTGTTTTCTCTCCCAAGTGTGACCATGAGATAAACTCCATGGCAGGTAGGGCTCATTGTCTAGGGACTCAAATCAAGTGGAATTGCCAACCAATCTCCCTGGCTAAATGGGTCCATTGGCTTGACTCTGCCCATCTGACTAGGATGGGGGTCCCACTGGCTGAGATCTCTGCATGGGCACTGCTGCAAGCAGGAATGTGGTCCACTGAGATCTGAGACCTGGTAGCTGTAAGCCCACTCCCTTCATCTCTATCTGATCCTTAGTGGTCAAGCCCTAAAGATACCCCCAGTGGTCTTCATGAAATGAGACCTGAGTGGACCTGGTGAGAAGTGTCCTGCAATGCCTGGGAAACTGAATGTCCATGTTGGGCTCTCTTTTCCCACTGGAGAAATTGCAGGCCTAGGGGGGCCATCTTGGTGCAGTACTGTGCCAGGATAGGGGAAGGGCAATGTAATTAAAGAGAAACACCTCCTCCTACCTTTCTAATTCAGTCCTTCTTGGTGTCTGTGATCCAGATGAGTACTTCAGTCATATCCCTGGGTCCTGGGGTTTTCACAATGGTGTTTGTCTATGGAGGGGTATTAGTTGTTCTTCTTGTGAGTGTCTTTAGAACATTTTAAATTCAGGAGTATAATCAAGTAATACATGTTTTCTCTTATTCCCTTACCCCATACAGTCATCCACTGAATATTTATGCAATGTCAGAAAACTGAAGGTCTGCCTGGTCTTTGGTGGTTTCCATATTTATTTTCTTTCTCTTTCTGCTATAATTGATCAAGTACCAAGTACCTGTTGATACTTCTTAAAGCAAGCTAGAGAGGTGCCCCTTCCAGTGTCTGTTTTCACAGAGTGCCAGCCAAGCCACAGGGGTCAATCTTCCAGCATCCATGAGTCATTGCCATCAGCACCCTGCTACCTCCTGAGGAGTTTTGCAAATCTCTGTCCAGAGAATCCATTCCTTATCAACCCGGCCTGGCTCACTGAATTCCTTCTCTGGCCATTCTCTTCTCTCTTCCAAGCATCAGCCTCTCTGCCCTCTTCACCTCTCTTTTGGGCAACTTGTCTCCATCTCTTGTTGAGCCTGATTTCCCCAGCAAAGGCTCTATGGCTGAACCTGAAATGATACAAAAGGAAAGAACAGGGCCCTCTATCAATCATTCTCAAAACACTCTGCGCATGAGAATCACTTGAAGTACCTTTTAACAAGTACATCTTATTCATTCAGTTTGAGTGGCTCCCAGAAATTTGCAAGAAATGAAAACAGGTGGTTCTAGGACCACACTTGGAGAAACATGGGCCTAGGTCCTACAATACAAATACTTGGCTAACCCTCCAAAAGGTACAGGAATGCAAAAATTCCTCTCAGCCTTCAGTCTGGAAAATAAGAGTTGATTTCTCAAATCAGTTTATCTTGCTTCATATGTTTTGTAATTTTTTCTAAGATATAAAGACTCTGGAAGTCAAGATGAAAAACTACCCCTCTAAACTGAGATCAAGCCATCTAATGCTCTAGAAGCAGAAAAGGTAAGAATCTGATATATATTAGAATATTTTACATGTCTATATAAATTACATGTACATATTTTCAGATTTTGCTATTTCAACTATTTTATTGCCAGCTTATTTTGTAAGCCTACACACACACACACACACACACACACACACACGTTTTGCACACACACATATCTACTTATGCCTTATCAAAAAACACAAAGTAACTTTACTTTTCTCAGAGGAAATTTTTTCTTATTTTGCTTTCACCTCATAGTATTATTCAGTCTTATAATAACCATTCCCGCCTAAGAAAAGGAATCTATGAAGAGTAATGAAGCAAATTTCAAGTGAATATCATCTTTCGAAGTAGATATTTCTTTTCTCTTATTTCTCCCTCCCAGTAAGTACTCCAAGACATCCATTAGCTGTTCATAGGGAAAAAATTACCTTCTTGAAATATGGAAGGTTGAAAGCTAGAAAATGTAAAGTAATAATGATAGCAAATATAAATAGTTGCCTCTTAAGGAGTGAGATGCATCCAATCTTTTCATTGTTTTCCTATTACCACCATATAGAAGATGTAGAGGCTCATAGGAAGAAATGCCCATGATTCTGGTTAGATAATTTCTCCTTTTGGATACCTATCTCAAGAATTTTTGTGTTATTAGGCCATTTACAGAAATACACAAAATCATTGTGCATTAAAAATAAAATACAACAAAATATAAAATCACTTTTAGATCATTTTACTCCTATGAGGCATATTATGTTCTTATTATTTAACAGATAAGAATTCAACGTATACTTGTCTTACTAACTACCACATTGAAGGTGCCTCCCCAAACTGGGCAGGAGAGTATCTTGAGTCTTTGAATTTCAGTGAAAGGAAATTTTCAGGAGACCAAGAGGTAAGGAGTGGCCAAAAGTCTTTTTCTCTCTTGGATCCCTACCAAGAGTACTAAAAGTAGTGCCCAGATCATAAAAACCCACATAGCTCCTGCCCTCTGTTGAGGGGAGGATCTTGTCAACTATTTGAGGAGTATCAGAATCCATAGCAGGATGGCTTTTTGAATAGCAGGGCCAGATAACAGAGGGACTGCTGTGGAGGCAACCAAGGCTTTGTGCAGTAAGCCAAGGTGACCGCTGTACAGAGCACAGCTGTACAATTTTCCCTCCAGAAGAAAATGTGACCCTTTGTGATGGTTCAGGTTTCAAATGTTCAACTGTATTTCACCTTATTTTAGGACACTGATGGGCAAGTTTTACCTTGGTTTTCACAAAAATATATAAAGAAAAAAAGGATTGTCTTCAAATAAAGAGAACATTTAACAATAGATGATTAGATGCTATGTGGTCTCCTTCTTGTATTCTTTTTCTAAGAACAACACATTATCATCACCACCCACTTGTTCATTGGCTTCTCATAAGAAAAGTGGATCTTAGGTCCCAAGTAAGGAGACAAGGAGGAGATTTTTGCAGGAGTGTCATATAACTACACTCAAACAAAAGAAGAGAGAGAAAGACCTTTTAAAATGTAGAACAAAATAAGAAAGGTGAAAAAGTATTTGTTGAAAGATATCTGTCTGAAGATGTTGGGTGAAGTCTATTGCAGTACTAAAAACTTATTTTTATTGTCTTATAGTTTTAAGCATACTTTAGCTCCATTTCTGAATTATTTTTCTTAGCAATGGCTCCTAAATGTGTAGCTTTCAGGATTTGTCTTTCCTCATTTTTGTTTTTACAAAGTGGTTAATGACTTGTTAGCCAACACTTACATGCATCAAGGAAAGCAATTCACAGTTTTGCAAAATGAGGTCACTCTTTTTGTAATGTGAATCCTCACAAGTTACATAATTGTTTAGCAAATCTACATTTTCTTAATCTACATTAATATGACTAAACAGAAATGTAGTTTATACTTTAATAATTTCAGGTACCATTATATAAAATTATAGTTCAACTATTCTATTCAAATTAGTTAATTATGTTCAAGAACTCTATAGAGCTATGGATGCTTGGCCTCTTATATGTGGAAGACAGTTCCTATGATCAGCTCATTTTGGATCCATTTAATTTCCTTGGGGATCTTATAAAACATAAGCTGCT
Organism: Mellivora capensis; assembly: GCA_004024625.1. Taxonomy (NCBI): domain Eukaryota; kingdom Metazoa; phylum Chordata; class Mammalia; order Carnivora; family Mustelidae; genus Mellivora; species Mellivora capensis. The sequence goes on along the minus strand of PISX010005641.1, from coordinate 87,410 downwards.
TTTGCATCTTCTTAACTTTATCCTATTATTTAAAAACAATTAAATCATCTCTCCTGTGTGGAATTCATTAGTGTTTTCAATGTCTATGAGTGTGTGTGTGTGTGTGTGCGCGCTTAAGCAAGGGCTAGAGAGAAGCAGAAAATATATGCATTATAAAAATTTCAAAAATGGAACATTGACTTTTGGACTGAGGACAAAAAGTTGATGTTTGGAAAGTAGGCAACAAGACTTTAAAAAAGTTTTGTCTTATTTTATTTTGTTTTTAAAATTTTAAACTCTTCAAGAGAACACAAGCAGTAATTTCCTTGACATCAGCTGTAGCAACATTTTTCTAGGTATGTCTTCTAAGGCAAGGGAAACAAAAGCAAAACAAACTATTGGGACTACATCAAACTAAAAAGCCTTTGTTTTTTTGTGAAGAAAATCATCAGTAAAACAAAAGGCAATCTACTGACTGGGAGAAGATATTTGCAAATAACATATTCAGTAAGGGGCTAATATTCAAAATGTATAGAGAACTTATACAACTCAACACCAAAACAAAAACAAAAACAAAAACAAACCCAATCTGATTTAAAAATGGGTAGATAACTTGAAAAGAAATTTTCCAAAGAAGACATACAGGTGGCCAATGACACATGAAAAAAAGTGTTCAACATCACCACTCACCAGGGAAATGCAAATCAAATCCATAATGAGAGGGGTGCCTGAGTGGCTCAGTTGATTAAGTGACTGTCTTTGGCTCAGGTCATGATCTCAAGCACCCCCCCCCGCCCCCCCCCCACAGGACTTCCTGCTCAGCAGAGAGCCTGCTTCTCCCTCTCCCTTTGCCTCTACCCCTGCTTGTACTCTCCTGTTCTCTCTCTGTGTGTCAAATAAATAAATAAATAAAATCTTTAAACACACACTCACACAATGAGATATTATCTTATACCTGTCTGAATGGCTAAATTCAAAGGGACAGGAAATAACAAGTGTTGGTGAGAATGTGGAGAGAAAAAAAACCCTCGTGCACCGTTGATGGGAATGTAAACTAGTACAGCTACTCTGGAAAACAGTATGGAGGTTCTCAAAATATTAAACATAGAAATACCATATAATCCAATAATTCCAGAAATATCATATAATCCAATAATTCCATTGCTGGGCATTTACCCGAAGAAAAGGAAAATACTAGTTCAAAAGTTATAAGCACCCCTATGTTTATTGCAATATTATTTACAACAGCCAAGATACACACACACATACACAATGGAATAGTTGCAGCCATAAAAAGGATGAGTTCCTGCCACTTGCGACAACATGGTTGGACCCAGAGGGTATTATGCTAAGTGAAATGAGTCAGACTGAGAAAGTCACTCTCAAAGACAATGACTTTGACTTCACTCATATGTGGAATCCAAAAACAAAAGAAATGAATGAACTGTTGTGCCCGAGAGTTTTCACATCTGAGAGACCACCAAGGAGCCAAGCACCGATGCAATCACACGAGGGTTTATTTGACAAGCTTAAGCTTAGGCCCAAGTATACCCGGCACAGCGGAGTAGGGACTTGGACCCCGAGCCTAGTTAAGGCAGGGGTATTTATGGGTTCCTGTTACTAAAGCAAGGTGGGGGTCTTTAGAACCAAAGCAGGGTAGGGGTCTTTAAAACTAAAGTAGGGTGGGGCTTCCTGAAACTAAAGTAAAGTAGGGGAAAGTTCAGCCCTTGGGCACAGGGGTCTGAGATGGCTGTACTTATGCTAAGGCTAAACCTGAGGTGGGATGGCCTTGATTTTTCTCAGCCTCCACATGAACAAACAAACAGAAAGCAGAATCAGAGAACAAGCTCATGGTCATGAGGGAAAGTGGGTGAGGAGAGAGGCAAAATGAGTCAAGGGGAGTGGGAGATATAGGCTTCTATGATGGAATGAATAAGTCTCAGGAATGAAGGGTACTGTATAGGGAACATAGCCAATGTTGTTGTAATAGTGCTGTACCATGACAGATGGGAGCTGCCCTTGTGGGTACAGCATAATGTATGAAGAAGTTGGATCACTATGTTGACTATATTATACACCTGAAACTAATGTAACATTGTATGTCAACTACACTAAAGTAAAAAAGAAAATTTTTTAAGAGATTTTAACTTTTCTACCATTGAACATAATTTTTAAGAGCTTTCTTAAGTAAAGTTTAGGTATGTGGAAAAACCAATCAGACAACAGCATGTATATATTATATAGTATTATTTCAAAGTGTATAAAAATGTGTTCATATTTTTAGCCTTAAGATCAGATCAGAGTACATACAATTGTCTTTGAAAATCTAAATGAAGAAAAAAAGCTTATCGTATCATACCAAAAAGCAATTTGTAGTTACTCTATCATTATTTTGTTTTGGTTTTGGTTTTTTTTTTTTTTTAATTTGGTTTTATTGCAAGTCCATTGTATCATAATGTCAATTTTTTCATCTGTGAAAAAAATTCATGTCATTCATCAATAGTATTTTATGTTGTAATGAAAAGATATGAGAATAATGGTCAAAAAATATCTCAGACATATGGGAAGACAGTTTTTATTTCATTTTATTTTACTTTTTTATTTTATTTTTAAAGACTGAATTTTAGACAGAGAAAAACCAGAGCTTAATTTTTCAATTAAATAACTGATTTTTATTCACCTAAAAATTATGGCCAAATAATTATTATTTCAAACCAATAAGTTTTGAAGTAGCTTGTTTTGCAGTGTAAGCTAACTGATAGTTTCCATTTAGAAAGTTCAAACAAAGGTAAAATTAAATAATATGTTGCCTAGAGACAGATAATACAAAGTCAATTTTAAAAATAATTATCTGGGGGCGCCTGGTTGGCTCAGTGGGTTAAGCCTCTGCCTTTGGCTCAGGTCATGATCTCAGGGTCCTGGGATCGAGCCCCGCGTCGGGCTCTCAGCTCAGCGGGGAGCCTGCTTCCTCCTCTCTCTCTCTCTCTGCCTGCCTCACTGCCTACTTGTGATCTCTGTCTGTCAAATAAATAAATAAAATATTTTTAATAAATAAATAAATAAATAAATAAATAAAAATAATTATCTGAAAAACAAGAAAATGACTAACACAATAGTTAAAATATTACCCAGGATGGGAATGGAATTGGAAAAGAACATATAGAGAATTTCTAAAGTGTCTCTGATACTCTACTTTGACTTGGGTGGTGCGTACCCATTATTTGGCTTATTGTTATTATTCTTTAAGAGGTACATATATGCTCACACATCTTCACAGGAGTATATCTCATATTTTTAAAAGTAAAGGTAAAACTAACATAAAGAAACAACAAACAGCAAAATCAATGCCATGCATTGATGAGATGAACATGAACTAAACAGAATAGAAAGAAAAGGCTTCCTCAATTGCTGGAAATGATGTTCAACTTACCAGTAAAGAAATACAACCAAAGATATTTGAACAGAAAGAGTTGGTGTCTGGGAGTAAATAAAAGAAATTACCTTTGTCTCTGAAATATTTCTGAATAGCCCCCAACTGGAGAATTAAAAGCTTCTGAGAAAGTGATACAAACCTGTTAAACAACTTCAAAACTTTTGATATTGCCTGAAGATTCCAGGAAGGTAAAAGACAGGATATTCCAGTTGATTTGGCAGAGAGTGGAAAAGCCATTCCTTTGACTGGCTTGCCCTTGACTGGACTACCATGGAGCACTGAAAGAGTCATAAAGATCCAAAGAAGAAGTGAAGGTAAAGGGAGATTGTTGGGGTTTCTCTGGAAAGGGAGCATCACATATTCCACTCCTATTAGGCTCTGTGCTTTGAGAAGAACAAAGGAAACAAAGGCAGAGTATCCACCTTTTGGGAGCATGTGTGGTCGAGAATACTGATCAAACTAATAGTACCTACAAGAGAAGAGGAAGGTAGTAATCACAGGACGTAGAGCTCACGCCACAGGGAACCTGGTGTAAAGTGGACATTCATTCCTGTTTGCCTAGGAAAGCTGGATTTACACCATTGGAGGCATAATTATTAATAGCACTCTACCTCCCTCAGAAAAGTGTCTCTGTTGTGACAATAAATTATATAGTCATCCTACTTATAAGGAAAGTCTTTTGAGGGAAGTTCAGGACAATGAAGCTGAAAAGAAACACCTGTTTCATGATCTCTTGCCTTCATCCATTTTTGATAAGCACCTCTCTTCCAGGACATGACACCATGGCTCCTCCCCAGTTCCCTCTCACTTCCTTCCTCTGTTTCCCCTTCCTCCAACAATAGAAATCACACCATCAGTATCTTCATTCTAAGTGAATGGACATTTCTAAACATTTTTGGGAGAGTGATTCAATGGGTCATAAAAATTACAGGAATCTCCAAATTATAGTATTCACACTGGGGGTGGGGGCCAAGAGGAAGAAAGGTGGAACTGTGGGGTTAAAAAAAAAAAGGAAAATTCCTGCTCTGGATATGTCTTGATTTTTATTTTATTCCTTTTTTTCCCTTATAAAATACCTGCTGCAATATCAGTAGGTACTATTTTCAATAGTATTAGACATTCTATGTTCTCATTTTTCCTCATGGAGTGTGATAAAGCACATCTTTAATCCAGTGACTCCCACTTCACTTGCTCATGTTTTCTTTCATTTCTCCATGTGTGCTGTCTGTTTTCGGCAGCTAGATTGGTTTTCTTTTTCTTATTTCCTAATTTAGAGATTATCTGATTGTCCATTTACAAAATTTATGTACTTGCTACCGAAGATGACTGATAAGTTCAGCTGTCATTGTGTAGAATTGAAAATATCCAAAATGCACAAAATTTACCTCCTAGATTGCAACTTTTGTTCCTTAATTTGTATTCTTATGTGATTTTTACACCAGGCTTCTAAAAGCTCCTATTTGCATTTTTTTAAAAGGTGAGAACTCTACCATCTGTCTCTACAATGATCAATTTTTCCCCTAAAATATAGTACAGAACTATTATTTTCTAATTTAAAATTTCAGTCTTATTAAGGTAGTTGATATTTTACAAACTTACCAAAGACCAATCTCTTGGGAGAGACATCCTCGAAGGGAGACAAACATCAGATTGTGAGCTCAACAGAAGTTATTGATTCATTCAACAAACATTTATATAGTGAATAAAGTGAGCTATAATAGATTATGAGCTTAGTTTTATTGCTGTCAAAAGGAAGAAAAACCAATTATTTTTCTATAATTCCCTGCTACTCATCTCTCCTCCCTAAAGGATTTTTAGTTCAACCCTATCCCCAAGGGACAGTAGCAGAACAAAAGTCAAAACATCAATTTATTGATAATTAATACTCTTTAGTCAAAAGCCTAATCTGGAGACCCAACTGGGACATTTTATTTTCCACTACTACCACTATTTCCAATGCGAATTTATTATCTGGTTGTATTAGTTGCCTTCATACAAAGAGAGATGTTCAGGTCACAAGGGGGTCCTTGAATTCATTTAACTACCTTTTTACATGAACAGAAGAGGAGAAAATGAAAAATTTTCACCTTATGGCCTTGACTTGTCTCTAGGAAAGAGACAGGAAGGAAATATAGATAATGTAGATGCAGATGGTAAAACAGGTATGGATGTAGCTGTAGATGAAGGTTAAGTATAGAGATGTAGAGATAAAGAATAAAGACACTATGAGTGCAGTCCTGGGTTTTGATGTCTGTTAACCCAACCATGTACTAAAATATAACTCTGACGAGTTGATTTACTAATTCTTCCTCCATTTTAGAAAGAAGATGAATTTGAACTGAAGAATTTCCCTCCTCAAGAGGTACCAGGCCATATGCTAGGTGTTAGTGATATAAATATTAGTATTACAATCCTTAAATGGTTCATACCTATGAATAGAATGGCAAATAAATCAACTATTAAGCTCCTTCCAAGGCTAGACTACACTACACTACATGAGTCTACTACACGTGCCTTAATCTAATCAACAGGTCAGGAACTAGATTTAAAACTTTGATCCATGTAATCATAAGGCTCTATATGACAACTCTGGAGATTCATGAAATTAAATGGTCATGATCGGTCTGATCTGGTCATGATCAGAGGATCCAGGATCAAGCCCCACATCAGTCTCCCTGCTCAGCGAGGAGTCTGTTTCTCCCTCTGCTCCTTGCCCTACTCGTGTTCATGCTCATGCTCATGCTCTCTATCTAGTTCTCTCTATCTCTCACATAGGATGTTCTTTTTAAGTAATCTCTACTCCCAATGTGGGGTTTGAACTCACAACCCTGAGATCAAAAGTCACATGTTCTACCAACTGAACCAACCAGGCACTCTAAAAAAAGTTAGCATTTTAGTGATGATTATCTCTCTATGATAGAAGTGGTAGAAGTTTCCTCTCCATAATTTTTTTGTATCATGTGCATTTTTATAATGCATATATTTTATTTTACTATCAGAAAAGTGAATAGAACTTTTGAATATATAATAAAATGTAAGTACATGGTTCAGAATGCTACATGAAAAATAATATTAACTTTTTTAATGATTTGATTTAATGGTGTAGATGTTTGTGATTTAAAAACAAGTGTTATCACATCATGTGCTCTTCTTAATGCCCCCTGTGATGTGTTATACGGAACTGATGAATTATTGAACACTACATCTGAAACCAAAGATGTCACAAAAAAAACAAATGAGAAGAGTAGAAAACATGACAGTCTCCATCAAACATGATGATTGTAATATAGATGGCTTAAAAGTTGGGCTCTGAATAATATTTTTTTAAAATTGGTTTCAAATTCAAGTCTTACATTTGCTGCTTCACACCTGTGTTAAGTATCTTTCAGACTCTTTTTTTCATTGTTGGGAAAGAGTACCTTTCATTCTCACTTTTTAAACAGAACTAATTTTTTAAAATTTTTAATTTAATTTCTGGTTAGAAAATGTTCATTTTGAAGTGCAAATGCATCTAAGGTATCTGAAATCCTTTAAATAATTATCATACATAGGTTAATTTCCACAGGATCTTTAGCTCTGGAGACAAAATCAGCTGACATACATTATTCTCATCACTTGAATTTTCCTGTGCAATAATGGAGAGATAGAGTTATTACTTAATGCTTACAAGAAGGAAAATAGTGATAGAAAGGAAACTCTTGTGGTGTCTTCCAATGTCTCGGTTTTTAATACTAACTAATCATGGGTGGCTTTGAAATTCCCATCCACCTTGATAAGTGTGTCTAATTGTCTTACTGACATATCCATTTTTTGCCTAATAAGGATCTCAAATTTAAAAATTCCAAACCAATTTTTTAATCTTCCCTCCCAAAACTGTGGCAACTCACACTGCTCTCTATTTCAGCAAATGACTCCTCCTTTCACTTGGTCACTTAGGCCAAGTATGTTGGAGTCATGTTTGACTTCTCTTTCCCCTTCACTTCTAGTCCAATCCATCAGCAAATTCTGATGGTGGAGCCCTAAAAGGCATTCACGTGCTGAATGTATAGACTTAGCTACAGAGATTTCCCATCACTACAGCCCATCCTCCTAATCCAAGCCACCCTCTTACCTAAATCATTTCAACAGCTCCCTGCTTATCTCCCTGCTTCTGCTCCTTCCCTTCCTCTCCCTAGTATATTGGCCAAGCAACATCTAGAGAAGTCCTTTTAAACCTGCATCTTATTTCTTATTGCCCCTATTCAAAATCATCCAAGGGCTTCCCACCACATTTAAAGTAAAATGTAAATTCCTTAGCATGGATGACAAGTCTGACATAATTTGGCCCCTAGATAACTCTACAGATCTTCCCTCACCTACTCATCTGCAGCCACACTGACTTCCTTACTATTCTTTCAATATATTATGTGCACTTTCAGCTGAGGACCTTTGCACATGCTTTTCTCTTTACCTGGGTTATTGTATTGCTTATTCCTTCACTTCCTTTAGGTCTAAGCTCAAATATACCCTCCAAAGAAGTATTCTCTGACCAACCTGCTATAGTAACAGCTTGCCTCACCCCCCATGATTCTCTATCCATTTACCTGATACTGTTTTCTGCAAAGCATATTTCACTTCATGACATTCTACAGTTTGTTTGTCTGAGTATTGTTTACTGTAGGTAAGCCTGCAACATAGTTTAATTTTCTATTAGCTCAGAAGAACTGTTGTAGATCATCCATTGACCAAAAATAAAATATTATTATGGTTTTACCAATACATTTTTCCACTGTTGTATTCTTTTAAAAATGGCAAATATCTGCATATACTAATAACATACAGTTCTGAATTTTCATATCTATATGCTTAGGAAATATATATATTATACTCTATTTTTGAAGTTCATATCAAAAGAATTTTAAAATAAGGTTTTTTTAAAGATTTTATTTATTTATTTGACAGACAGAGATCACAAGTAGGCAGAGAGGCAGTCAGAGAGAGAGGAAGGGAACCAGGCTCCATGCCGAGCAGAGAGCCCGATGTGGGGCTTGATCCCAGGACCCTGAGATCATGACCTGAGCCGAAGGCAGAGGCTTTAACCCACTGAGTCACCCAGGCACCCCTAAAATAAGTTTTATGTCAAAATAACAATGTACTACTCCAATGATATTCCTTATAGCAGAATAAAAGTGGTTAATAAAACTAAATATATTTCCATTACATGATGTCATATAACAATAATTGAAAATAATTGCAGTATACACAGCCATATGTTATATCTGAAATAAGTTGAGAATACTTTAAATTATCTAACAATAATTCATCAGAAGAATTTCTTTAAGTGAGATAACATTTAGCACCGCTATGTGCTCAGCCTTCTACCATTTTTTCATACAATATCTTCTTTAATCATAGAAAAAGCACACATATTAGCTAGCTATTGTCCCAATTTTACACATACCTGGAGTTTCTGACCAAAGTCATTCTGCCTGTGAATTATGCAACTACCAATAGAGCGAAGGTCTGGTTAGTGCCCTTAAATCTGCCTAAGGGATCTCTAAGGCTGTGTTCAAGATGGAGTGTGAGGGTAGATGATAATTTCTGTTTATAACTATCTTGATATTTTATCTTGTGTTTTATATTGAATGCATATTTGTATAAAAATGCCTGCATTTGTATAAATACATGCATATAAAAATACGACACATGCTCAAAATTATCTTATAAATCTTATATATCTTATAAATCTTATATATCTTATAAATGGGATACGAAACCCAAAAATGTCAGGAACCTCTCTTTATAATTTGATACCTCACACTCTGAATGAAATATCATGTCCCTTAAATCAAATTTAAATTCGTCTTGGGTCTTGTTTACCCAAGAAGTGAAAAGGAATACCCAAAGACCACTGTTTCTAAAGGGTTTTCCACGGTGTGTCTAGGAGAAGATGGAGTCACTCATTTACTCATTCTTCAAAAATTGATGGTACTCAGACTCTGTGACAGGAACAGTGTTATGCAGTAGATATCCAAAAGGGAACAGGGAAGATATATTTCAACAAATGTTGAAAGAACCTGTGGGTAGTGTTATGAGGGCAGAAGTGCCACCCCTAACTGAGAAGCAGCAGGGGTGAAAGGGGCATCCCAAAGGAGGGTGGCATGTAAGCTGGCATCTGAAGGATGGAGGACTTAGCAAGATAAAAAGGAAGAAGAGTGTTGCTCTGGGGAACAGCCAAGCCTGGGAGAGAGAGAGCACACGGCACCACTGAGGAACTAAAATGTGTTTAGTTTGAGAGAGTAGTGGAAGGTGGGAAAGGGTAGGGGGTCACTGAGGCTGAAGACAAAAGTTACTGATGATCTTTGCTTCAGTCTGTCATGTATTTTGAGATTTTGAGCACCTGCATTATGGTGGGTTCTGTGCTGGTGTTGGTGTTCTACAAAATTGATATGGATCTGCTCCCACTAAACTCACACAACATCTTGGAATGGGAGAATTGAGGAAGCAGGAGCACCCAATTTTTAACTTAGTGGACAAGAATTCAGGGAACGCTTCTTGAAGAATGGAACCTTTAAGAGGATACTTATAGAATAAATAGGAATTATCCATGGAAAGGGGAATGAAGAGGAAGAATATTTCAGACAAGAGGAACAAACCTTGTATCAAGGTCTGGAAGTGGAAGAAAGCCCGAGGACTGGAAGGACTTCATTGTGGTTGAAGCATCAAATGTGAAAAAAGACACCAGGCAAGACTGGAGAGGGGGAGTGGGGGTAAGTCTCAAAGGGTCTCATCAGCCACTTAATGGAATTTACTGTTATCTCAAGGATAGTGAAAACCATTAAGCAGGGGGGATCATGTGAACAGACTTACATTTCAGCAGGGTAATTCTCATTAAGATATACAAAGTGGATTGAAAGTGCCCACAATTTGTTATAGAAAGGCTGGTTAAGAGGCTGTAATAATAATATAGATGAGGGATGATGATGGTTTGGACTAGGGGATTGGCAGTGGAATATATGGGGAAGCATTTTATATATTTTTTTAAAAGACTTCATTTATTTATTTGACAGAGACAGACACAGTGAGAGAGGGAACACAAGCAGGGGGAGTGGGAGAGGGAGAAGCAGGTTCCCCACCAAGCAGAGATCCCAGTGTGGGGCTGGATCCCAGGACTCTGGGAGCATGACCTGAGCCAATGGCAGACACTTAACAACTGAGCCACCAGGTGCCCCATGTTTTATAGATTTAATTTATTTGTCTATGATTGTATATCATAAACCAAAAAAAAATTTAAGATAAAGAACAGATAAATTTATCTACCTATCTACCTATCTATCTATAAAAGCATACATGGAGATTACATATATTGTATATTATATATAAAGCATATAAATTTGGGAAAAAAAGAATTGTGCACTCCAAAGTATATAAATTGGATATGTATTATTTTAACAACAAAATGTTAAAATGGTTTATGTGTATACACACACACACACACACAATAAGTGTTAAATAGTACACATCATAAGAAATTATATATAGAGAAATATTAGGATGATGGTGATGATAGCTACCACTTATTGGATATTTTCAATATGCTAGACACTGAGCTGGGTACTTTACATTATCAGTAATAATTATTGATAGTAGATAATATTACTATCTTTGGTTCAAAGTTGAGGAAACAGATTTAGAGGAACTGTGATTAGTGCAAAGCTATGCAAAGTAACTGGTGGACTTGGGATCCAAACATGAGGCTGTGGGAATTCATAACCCTTCCTATTTCCAGAGGTTTAATACTTTAAACATAAAGATAAAGAGATTTATGTTTTCACAATACTGAAATTAGATAACCTGAAATACCTTCTTGCTGAGAATGTTAAATACAGTGGACATTTTTTTAACATCATTTTTAAAAAGTATTGCTGTTCTGAAAAAGAAGGAAACAATGCTCAGAGGCTAAAACAAAAACAAAACAAACAAACAAACAAAACTAGTGAAAGGGTGGCTTGAGAAGGGCAAGCAGAGCACTGACTCACTTCATCCTGAGAGAATCAGCTGAATCCTGGTGAACTTGAGCTTGAATTTTGATGGCCCTGGGTATGAGGCAAAGAAGACAGAGTCCAGGGCCAACTCAAAATGGGGAGTCAAACAAAGACCCCTACAATGTGGGATGCCAATGGGATTCAGTTTCAACGTGAGAGAGAACTTGAAAGAAGTCCACCCACTGAAGGGGGTTTCAGGCTAAACACTTGTCCTAACATTAGCACTGAGTCAAGGGGGAAATTCCCCCCTAGAAATTCAGAAATAGAAGCTGCTACTGAAATTCATACAAGCTGTGAAATGTAAAAGAAAGTAAAAATAAAAATAAAACCTTGAGCTGAGAATTAACCTTAAAGTAGTCTTGAGTTTTCTGATGATGAAGCAGAAGCAAACAAAAATCTTTTCTGAATTTAAGCACCTTCAACTGAGGTCTTAAAATATTCTCCTAGATAAAGTTCCAGAAAATGTGAGCTCACAGTCAAAATCAAAATACACAGGTGATATGGCACCATGAAGGAAGCAATAAAATCAATAAATGGCAAGGGAAGGGAGCTTCCCTAAGCCAGCTATGAGAAAGTGATATAGCCCTGGAGCACAAAATCTGAACTTTTAGAAGTCTGTTCCAGTGAGCAATGTCCCTGCCTGAAAGGTGCTCAGGTGGCAAAGTGGGGCAGAATCCTAGGTGGCACAGAGTAGTCTCAGAATCCCCAGGGTCACAGAAAGAACAGGGGTGCCTGAGCCTGCAGAATTCTCAAGTATTGGAGTGGGGGAAACTGGCTCTGGCCAGCAAGGCAGTGAGAGGAGTCTCAGCTCACTTTGCAATAAACCGTGAACCTGGACAGGATCTGCTGACTGATCTTCATGAGGGAACCCTGCAAGTGGAAAACCCATGGCAACTCACCTCCCTTTTCTGGAAGGATTAGCATGGGTACACACCACAGGAATCTGCAGGGTTTGACACACACAAAAATGAAGACTGCTTTTCCCTGGGGGCTTATGGAAGAGAGGGGGCTGAGGTCTTTCAGCTCTGGGGCTGGAGATCAGGGTGCTGCCATTTTTATTTTCATCCTCTAAAGCCATGGGGAAAGCCTTCAGGGAACAAAAACTACACAGAAACCCCAAAGTAGCTTATACTGAGTGCTGCCCCTGGCAAGGAGCAGTGCAATTCCACCACGCAAAGTCACCTGAGAATCATCATGAGAGGGCTCTCCCCCCAGAAGACCAGCTGGAACATCAGGAGAATACCAAGTTTATGGAGCACACAGAATTATGAATCTCCAGTGCTAGGAAAAATAGTATACAGAATTCGAGGTTCTTTCTCATTATTTTTTTATCTTTCAGTTTAAAATTTTCCTTCTCCTTTTTTTTTTTTGCTTTCCTTTTCAACTATTTTTTAGTTGAAACTATTTCTTATTTTATCAACTCTTTGTTTTTAAGTCTTCTTTTAATTTTCATTTTTACATTTACATTTTACAGATATATTCTTCATTTTTGGCTTCCCTTCTCTGTATTCAATTTTATTTTTATATATAAATAAGTTTTGTTTTCTTTACAATTTTGGGATTTGGTGTCTTCTAACAAACAGACCAAAATACACTCAGGGCCAAGTGAATCACCCTATTGTGTCCACCTGTGAGATTATATTCTCTCTTTTTTCAATTTCTTTTTCTTTTTCTTTTTCTTTTGGGGAGTTGGTTCTGACCTCTTCACATTTGTCTAGTGTGCATTTCCCTTGGGTCATAGCTGACATTTTTTATTTTGTTCTCTTGTTTATCCATTCTTCTCTGGGTAAAATGACTAGAAGGAGGAATTCACAACAAAAGAAAGAACCAGAGGTAATACTCTCTGCCGTAAACCTAACCAATATGGATAAAAATAAGACATCAGAGCTGAAATTCAGGATAATGATTATAAAGCTACTAGCTGGGCTTTAAAAAGGCATGAAAGACACCAAAGAATCTCTTAGTGCAGAAATAAAATCTAATCAGGCCAAAATTGGGATATCTGAGTGTCTCAGTTGGTTAGGCATCTGTCTTCAGTTCAGGTCATGATGATCCTGGGATCAAGTCCCATCATCAGGCTCCCTGCTTAAGGGAGAGCCTCTTTCTCCCTCTCTCTCTGCCCCTCCCCCCGCTGCTCATTCTCTTTCTCTCTCTCCCTCTCTCTTGCTATCCCCAATAAGTAAATAAAATCTTTTTTAAAAAACTTTAATCTAGACAAAATTGAAAATGCTTTAACTGAGGTGCAGTCTAAAATAGATGCTGTAACAGCAAGGGTAAATGAGACAAGAGAGTCAGTGACATAGAGACAAGGCAATGGAAAGGAAGCAAGCTGAGGAAAAGAGAGAAAAACAACTAATGGACCATAAGGGGAGGATTTGAAAAATCATCTATACCATAAAGTAAAAAAAAAATTAAAATTATTGGGGTCCCAGAGGAAGAAAGATAGAGAGGGACAGAAGGTGTATTTGAGCAAATCATGGCTGAGAACTTCCCTAATATGGGGAAGGAAACAGGCATTCAAGACTATGAGGTACACAAAATGCCCCTCAAAAATCAATTATAATATGTCAACATCCCAACAGATAATAGGGAAGCTTGCAAATTTCAGAAATAAAAAGAAAATCCTGAAAGCAACTTGAGACAAGAACTCCTTAACCCATGAGGGTGGAAATATTAGACTGGTAGCAGACCTATCCACAGAGACCTGGCAGGCCAGAAAGGGATGGCATGATATATTCAGGGTACTAAATGAGAAAAACATGCACCCAAGAATACTTTATCCAACAAGGCTGTCATTCAGAATGGAAGGAGAGATAAAGAGCTTCCAGGATCTTTTATATTCTTATAAAAGAATTTGTAATCTCTAAATCAGCCCTGCAAGAAATATTAAAGGGGATCCTTTAAGCAAAGAGAGAGCCCAAAAGTAACATAAACCAGAAAGAAAAAGAGAAAATCTACAAAAACAGGGACTTTACAGGTAGTACAATGGCACTAAATTCATATCTTTCAATAGTTACTCTGAATATAAATAGGCTAAATGCTCCAATCAAAAGACATTGGGTATCAGATTAGATAAAAAACAAGACCCATCCATATGCTGTCTACAAGAGAGTCACTTTACACCTAAAGTCACCTCCAGATCAAAAGTGAGAGGTGGAGAACTATTTATCATGCTAACGGACATCAAAAGAAATTTGGGGTAGCAATCTTCATATCAGACAAATTAGATTTTAAACCAAAGACTGTACTAAGGGATGAAGAGGGACACTATATCATACTTTAAGGGCCTATCCAACAAGAAGGTCTAACAATTATAGATATTTATGCTCCTAACTTGGGAGCAGCCAATTATATAAACCAATTAATAACCAAATTAAAGAAACACATTGATAATAATACAATAATAGTAGGGGACTTCAACACCCCACTCACAGCAATAGATCATCTAAGCAGAAGATCAACAAGGAAAGAAGGGCTTAGAATGACACAGTGGATCAGATGGAGTTCACAGATATATACAGAGAGCATTCCATGTAAAAGCAACAAAATACCCATTCATCTCAAGTTGCACATGAGATATTCTCCAGAATAGATCACTTACGGGGTCACGAATCAGGTCTCAACTGGTACCAGAAGACTGGGATTTTTCACTGCATATTTCCAGACCATGACGCTTTGAGAGTTGAACTCAGTCACAAGAGGAAATTTGGAAGGAACTCAAACATTTGGAGATTAAAGAACATCCTACTAAAGAATGAATGGGTCAACCAGGAAATCAAAAAAGAATTTTAAAAATCCATGGAAATAAATAAAAATGAAAACACAGTAGTTCAAAACCTTTGGGAAATAAAGTCGTCCTAAGACCGAAGGACAATATAAGCCTTTCTCAAAAATTAGTAGTCTCAAATACACAAGTTAACCTCATACCTAAAGGAACTGGAGAAAGAACAGCAAATAAAGCCCAAACCAAGGAGGAGAAGAGAAATAATAAAGATTAAAGCAGAAATCAGTGAAACAGAAACCAAAGAACAGAAGATCAACACAACTAGAATAGTTCTTTGAAAGAATTAACAAGATTTATAAACTTCTTGCTAGACACATCTCCAAAGGCAAGGGAAATTGGAAGAGAAGATTCAAAACTTAAACAAAAGGCAAAGAGAGTAAAGATGGAAGAAAATTTGGGAAACATGAAAGATATAATGAAAAAGACCAACATTCATCTAAGGGGAGTTGAGTAAAAATCAGGGGTGGGCAATACCTGAGTCACAGCTAAAGAAGCCCTTCAATATCACAATACAGTTATGAAAAAAACTTGAGAAATGTTTTCCCAAATTGATGTCAATCTCAACAATTATAGGACATTACATAGAAGTTAGACAACTGAAGACAAATTTTTTAAAGTATCAATAATAAAAACAGCATTTGGCTGAGCATGCTTAGAGGAAAGACTCAATTATCTTTCTATTTACTATAAAAAATTAAATTATGTAGGTATAGTGAAAAGAGACTTTCAAAAATATGCAGTCAAAAATGTAGGAAAAAAATATTATACATGTGCATCAAATATTTAATAATAATAGGTTATATTATTTTTCCAGGTTTTGTAATTAGGAGGATTTTTTTTTTAGTTTTGATAAATTTGTAATTTGTTGTAATTTCTCATTCTAAATATATATTTTTTCTTTAAAAAAAAAGGAAAGTCTTTTTTTTTTTTTTTTTTAGATTTTATTTATTTATTTGACAGAGAGAGAGATCACAAGTAAGCAGAGCCCAGTGCGGGGCTCAATCCCAGGATCCTGAGATCATGACCTGAGCCAAAGGCAGAGGCTTAACCCACTGAGCCACTCAGGCACCCATCACTTTCCTTCTTGTAAGAAATTGGGGGAATTAGCCAGGTCACAAGTCAATAAAACCGGGTATAGTTAGATATAGTCTTAGCCAAAGGGAGGGGGAGAATTAAGATGAAGAGACTTCAAATGCTCTAAACATGGGTTCATTACAGAGAAAATATAGACCCAATTCTCTATTATGTGGATTGTGTGAAGTCCATGTTTAATTTCAGGTTGGTTTCTCCTCTCTTCTTCAAATTTTTATGAGTTAGACTCCCTCTATTTTCAACTAATATGTTTTCAGTGCATACAAGCCAATTTCAAGAGCCTAAGAGGAAAAGCTTTAAGAAAAAGTTTTTCAAGAATAAATTATTTAATACAGTCCAGTGCCAAATATAAAAGATTCTGAACTCAACAGAATCTTCTACATCTCTATGACAAGAATAAAGGAGTATGGCTAGTTGTGTGTGTGTGTACGTGTGTGTATTTGCATTTCAGAAGTCAAAAAATTCCTTAATATAGACTTAAACTGAATAATCTGACATTCTAAATATGCTAGAACTAATGGAAAGTGTATGCAGAATAAGTAGACTCATGTATCATTTATAAAAGAATTGTATCTTCTAGTATTTATCAACAGACCAATTACCCAAGTCTGCATTAAAATTTAAAATAATGTTTCTAATAGCTAAATATTAGAATTAATTAAAATAAATAAAGCAGGACTAAAAATAACTTTTTCTTGTTCATTTATTCATTCTAACATTTACTAGGTGCTTACTTTTTAGCAGGCTCTGGTTAATAGCTTATTGCTTTGTAGAAAGACTTTATTTTTTAATTTAAATTCAATTAATTTATATATAATGTATTAACTGGTTTCAGCGGTAAGGCCTGTGATCCATCAGTCTTACATAATAACCAGTGCTCATTATATCACATGCCCTCTTTAATGTCCATCACCAGAAAGTATTTATTTTAAAAATTAAACCAGGGTTGCCTGGGTGGCTCAGTCAGTTAAGTGTAAATTCAGCTCAGTTCATGATCTCAGGGTCATGAGATTGAGTTCTGGGTCCAGATCAGCACTAGGCATGGAGCCTGCTTAAGATTCTCTCTCTCCCACTCCCTCTGCCTCTCCCCACTTCCCATCTCTCTTTCTCTAAAACATTAAACAAAACAAACAAACAAACAAACAAACCCCATCATACTTTTAAAAATTAGAAAAGGAAACTTTCCATTCCAATAATTTTAGAAAGTGGACATTATAATGTCAAAAAATATGGATATCATGGTGATCAAAGGAAACAAATTTCTTTCTCTCACAATACTAATAGAATGGTGGGGAAAGATTTTGTATATTAGTTTTTGTACATTAAATTACCCTTCTATTCACTCAGCTCTCCACTGATAAAAGAGTAACAAATATCACTAAATTGTGATTTTGAGAGCTAGATGCTAAAGAATGTGGGAATCATGCATTGGTACAACTGAAATTTATTGAGATCCTGTCCATATCCCCTGGTACTCATTGTTTTTATACAGGTCAAAGATGCCCAACTGCAAACACCAGTAATTCTCTACCTGAGGGCATTTTGAAGGTGATCTGGGATGGCCTGGAGTGCTAGGGAGTCAATGCCCTGAGAGACAAGACTTAGTGACAGCTGAGAGTTAAAGAATAGTGCCTCAGCTCCTTTGCTCCTTGGGTTAGATAATTCTGAGGGATTCCATTCACATACCATCTCCCAGAGATCCCACAGGAATTAGGTGCTGGTTGCCCATTGGGATTACTGCTCATTAATGTACTCTAAATCCACATCTTTCCCTTTCCAGTCCCCCTCATAGTCTATGTTTCCTAGGAACGCAGGTCCCAAATAAGCCACTTTTATTTAATTCCTTATGTTAGCATCTCCCTATGAGGAAACACAGCTAAAAACAATCCTAAATGAGGATCTTTGTCTTCTTCTCTTTCATCAATAGGATTATAGTCTTTAAATAAAATTACACTAAAAGGCCAGGAAAAGTGATTATATCAATTTGTTTTTTAAGTATATTCTTTTACTAAACAATCATTACTTGAATTTTCTGGGAGAGATTACTATTTAAGAATGCTTTGTGATAAATTTTCCACAATTCTCATTGCAAAAAAAATTGATAAATTTTCCACAATTATCATTGCAAAAAAATTTCTTTGTAGATAAAAGTACATATCTGAAATATTACCAAGTTGATATCCTTACAATTTGACATAAAATATAAGCATGCTCTGAGTATATATTAAATAGATGAACTTTTTATTAGGAAATAAGCAGGACAGCATAATAGTAGAAATTTGGTTCTTGACAAAAGTTGCCTCTTCCTCATTGCTTCCTGGCTACAAACTGAGTCAGGTCTTAACACAGCTTGACATAGAGTAGAGAAGTATAAGCTCAAAGAAAACAACAACAACAACAAAAAAACCCAACAAAAACATACACCCACACAAAAAACAAGCCAGCACATTAAAGAAATTGCAAAACCTACAAATATTTCCTGGCAGAAACTAGGGAAGCATGTGAAGTTGATTTTGACCATGCAGAGTGAGATAGAAAGTACAGAATATAGGACTAGAAAGGGGAGAATTTACCAACAAGGGGGCACTAACCCTTGACTCAAGATTCAATATTTTGGCAAGAATACATGGAAGACTTTGGTATGGTTTGATAGGGAAATTCTTTGAAGTGCACACTTGATTATGGCCTACAGTAAATGAAGTAGGAGTGATAGGATCTCTTTGGCATAGTATTAGAGGAGAGAGTACAAAGCTCAGGAAGGTAGAAATGTTAAAATGGATTTATTATATATGGTTTGATAACATGCATTTAAATGTTTTCCAGGACAGGGCCTTACAGGACATTCTTTTCACAAAGACAATTACTATAATCATTTTAAAAGGGCAGTAGCATCTTCAAGAAATTCTGTTCTAGATTATCTTTTGTAATTTGGAGATGATGGTGTGGAGGCTACATGGATTTGGATTCCTTATATCAATGGGGATGATGGGATCCTAGAATGCAGGGGGTAAATTGCAGCACTTAACTGTCAGAAGCAAGATGGACATAATTGCAACAGGTAGCAAGACTAGAAGGGCAACCAAAGTGTTTGACCTCCTGGGATCTATGATGATGGCTGATAGATCATGACCATAGTTCTCTTGGGCCACACACCACATATTGGAATAGGGGAGATGAATAAAACCGATATGACTAGATTAGTTCCAGACTATGAGCTCCTCTATTAAATAGTAACACTGGATGGTCAGTTACTGGGTCTTCCTCATTTGTGTCTCCTGTATATAAATATGTCATTGAATCAGTTAGAAAACAATGTAAGATTAAAGTGCCAAAATAAGTAGATATAATAAATTCCAATGAAACCTAGATAAGAAATATATACTCACTTCTGGCACTGATTATAGGAAACTTGTCATTGTCACCTTGTGACATTGACATACATACAACATTACAGTAATATGGAGACAGGAGTTCCAAATAAATAAGAACAACTTCAAAAACTTCTGATTTTTTTAAAGATTTTATTTATTTATTTGACAGACAGAGATCACAAGTAGGCAGAGAGGCAGGCAGAGAGAGAGGAGGGGAAGCAGGCTCCCTGCTGAGCAGAGAGCCCGATGTGGGGCTCGATCCCAGGACCCCAGGATCATGACCCGAGCCGAAGGCAGAGGCTTTAACCCACTGAGCCACCCGGGCGCCCCAAAATTTCTGATTATTTTATAGCTACTCAATATCCCTTAGAGTCATTTAATATTGATTTAAGTTTCAGTATTTCTCATTGTTCCCCAAACTCATATTTTCTCTCTTTGGAAGATATTTCATGCAGGTGATACTCCAAGGAAATTACTTATCTTTCTTTCATATATTAACATGGACTTTGTCCAAATGGCTATATTCTGGGAAATTGGTATTATTTGAAATACATGAATCTTTTAGTCTGTTTTCCATTTGCAGTTCCAGTTATTCAGTTCAACATATATTACATTGCTTTATATGAAGAAAAAGCATTACAGTCAGTTTGTTTTGTAAAAATGCTGAATATTTCTTTAGTGGGTAAACATCTAGACCTTCTCTGCTTCTTCCATCTTCTTCAGTTCAGTTCTTTTAATATTCTCTGAATGTCAAAATGGAAAATAAATAAAAACAATTTGATTTCTATTAAAATAGCCTTATACAATATCCTTCCTCCTCAAAAAAGGATTTAAAAGGTTTTGTAAAAAATAAAAGAGAGAAGCATAAAATAAAAATATTATACAAAACAGAAATGAGAAATAAGGGTTGAGGAGGTTTAAATGGATCAGGGAGCCAATAGAGTAAGTGAACTTAGGTATAATTTTCCTGTCAGCCAAAATGAAAAGGGATATCTTATCTGTTGTAACTTACAAAATCAGCAAAGAGGAAACATACAAATTCTTCAGAATACAAATACAGTGATAGATCCAACAAATCAAATAATTTTCCAAACTACCTTAAGGTAGAAGTAATACCTTACCATTGTTTTAGCTCAACAACTACTTATAAGCATGTGATATATGCAAGGATTTACACTAGGCATTGCACTGAATATCAAGATGCAAAGATTTCTAGTTCCGATTTCTAGTTCCTGCCTATAGAATATGTATACTCCTGAACAGCTGAACAAACAAGATATGTACATAAAAGGGAAACTGACTATTCAAGCCTGTGTATTTTAAAGGTGAAATGAACTATGCAGCCATTTAGAGGGGGACAGAGTGGGAAGAAGGAGAGCCTGTTCCAGGCTTGAGATTATCATAAGACAAGCAATTCTAAGAAAATTTGGCCTGGGATTTAGTCACACAGAGCAGAATGTTCTTGGATGTCCTGAGGCCATAGATGAAGTCAGAATCCAGGGCATCAGGGCAAACCAAACGACATGAGTTTTCATATACAAGAAAGCTGACTAGATTTGGCTTTGAGATCCCAGCCACGCAGAAAGACACAATGGAATAAAACCCAAAAATACTTCTACTACTACAGCTTCAATCTTCAAGTCAGCGAACTATCTAGAAACAAGTGAAGAATGAAGTTCCATCCCAAAGCCTTGAAGCCCTGCCTGCTTTCAAATAGATTCCTTGGAGTGAGTGACTGAAGAGCAGGAATGGAGCTTACCAAAGTGAATCACTGCTCCCCAAGGGCCAGTGTCTGCCCAGAAAACCAACCCTGGGAGTCACGTTTGAGAACCCTCAAACCAATTCCAGAGCATTTGGAGAATAGCAGAGAGTAAAAAGGTGTCTGGAAATCATTGCATATGAAGACTTATTAAAATAATCAAGCATCTGGGCTCCTGGGTGGCTTAGTGGGTTGAGCAGTCAACTCCTGATTTCAGCTCAGGTCATGATCTCAGAGTCCTGAGATCAAGCCCTACATCAGGCTCCATGCTCAGCAGGCAGTCTGCTTGGGATTCTCTCTCCCCTTCCTCCCCCTTCCACTCTCTCTCAAAATAAATAAATCTTTTAAAAAAATAATTTAGCATCTATATCTTAAATGTAGAGTCTAAAAGATAATAATTATCTTCAGATGTTTTAAAAGCCTGTCATGTACATCTATAAATAAAAAATTTTTATGCTACATTTGTGTATTATTTCATGGTTTTTAAGCATTAAATATGTAGTCTCAATTTAAATCTTTATTAACTGAATGAATGGTCTACTCTTTTCAATTGCAAGAGCTGGAAGTTAGGTAACCCTCTATCAGGAATGTTATAGATGATATTCTGGCATCAATATAGTGATTATGCAGGAGCACCATTTACAAAAATCTCCAGATCTGTGAGGTCTTTTAGTTCCAATACTACCTCCCTTCCAACCAAGGAAAATTTTGGTCTCTCTTTATACACCAATTTCTCATCATAGATCTGACAGTACTTTACACTATCAGGAAAAGAATGTGTTTCATTAGTACATCTTGGATCCTTCTGGGTTGATTCCTCCTAATTGCAGAAAACCAAGGCAAAAGCAGGTCAGATTACTTGCACAATGTCAACAGGTTAATTAATGGCATAGCTGCAATTTCAGCTTTCCAAAGGCTCATCAATTCTCTTTCCATTCTCCCGTTCTGCTTCCCCTGTAAGAGAAGGAACCCCCAAAAGATGGGTATGGTAGGCAAGTGCAAGGTCAGAAAGCATATCTTTGTTGAATGAAGCATAGCCAAACCAGTCACCTTTTTGAAAGTACAATGCTTCCTTGAAGAATGTTCAGACCTCTCATTTCCTACTTGCCCTGTCCATGTGTAGACAAGCAGAGTCATCTCTAAAACTCGATGCATAGATCCTTAAGTAACACACAAGACAATCCATCAGGGTAGAAGAAGAAAACACTAAAATTTCTATCTATCTTAATGCAACCTGTCTGTCACTCTTTCTGTATACATTATGTATATACATATAATGCATTGTAAAAATATGCATATAATTTATACTTAATATTATACCCATATTGAAGATACATGTTCAAGAAGAAATCAGAAAATTTTAGAGACCACTGTTTTAAAATAAGCCATAAATGAGATGCAGTCATCTGTAATGTTCACTGCATTCTGAGTTGCTGTATTCAGATACTTTTACTCTGGGTTATATAAAACAGAAGAAAATACACATCCCTTATAATAATTTCTGACTAGCTAGCCTCAAGGAGTCCTATGGAGCAAAATACATGAGGGATTTTCCCCAAGACTCAGCCTGTGGAGCAGAAGGTGGGAATCACAGGCAATGGCTCCATTTCCACAGTGGAGACAAGTCTTGCTGTCAAGGTTGAGCCACTGGCTGAAGTAAAATAATCAGGTAGTTTGTAACTCCTCAGGGCACAAACAGCAGATTGCAATTCTTTAAAACTAGCCATCTATTTTGAGACTAGAGGACCACTTTCACCTCCTGAACTACATCTGTGAAGCAGCAGGAAATTGTTCATTAGTCAGTATTTTGTCACTCCACAGAAAACATAAAGGATGTGTCTGAGCAAAAAAGAACTGAAAATATATGTTAAAATAAGCTTTCTCATAAGAATTCATAGCAAAATATTACCTTACTCAGCCACAGTCACCATTGTATTTTATTGGAAGAACTCGAATATGAAGAATGGCAGAGAGTCACCTGTTCTTCCAAGTAATGTTGCACAGCTGGGGGGGGGGGGACGTAAGTCACCTAGATCTCACCCTCTCCCCATCCGAGCATCCTCAGCTCCCCACCCTCCCCCCACCCCACAATGGCCAACAAGGTCTGAAACTTAACCCAATCTGATCCATACTTCATGTGCCCTGCTTAAGACTCCTTAGAAATGGTTTCTGAATGAGGCTCCTGGGCAGCTCAGTCAGTTAAGTGTCAACTCTTGGTTTTGGCTCAGGTCCTGATCTCAGGGTCTTGGGATCAAACCCTTCCTCAGGCTCTGAACTTAGTGAGGAGTCTGCTAGAGATTCTCTCTTTTCCTCTGCCCCTCCCCTTTCTTGCACTCTCCCTCCTCTCTCAAATAAGTAAATAAATCTTTTAAAAAAATGGTTTCTGAAAAAGATTTTTTAACTTCTTGGGACCAGAACTTCAACATCAACTAAAAGAAGTTCCTCACATGATATAAAGCTGGTAGAGTAACAAGATGAACAAAATCCAAGCTCAAACTAGATATTAGGGACAAGGGAAACAGCACAGGTGAGAGACGGTGTCACATTCTATCTCTCATGACCAAATCAGGAAGATGTGTGAACAGAATCCAATATGGATAGTTTACCAAAAAAAGAAAATTTTAAAATAATTTCAAAATATCCCAGGCAGGTCAGAAAACTAAGTTTAAAGGCTATGCTTCCAGGCATGATGTCCCCATTATACCATAAATCTGCCACAGCCAACATCACTGGGCAGAGACCCCAAATTGTGCACCATTAATGCTGGATGTCCATTCTGCTGCCTCTGGGAAATGGCTGCCCTTCTTCCACCCTCACCAAGCTGCATGCCTCACAACACCTTCTTTTTAATGCTATTAGTTTCCCAATTGAACTCCTTCATGATGAGCTTAATTGATGGAGGCTAGATGTCATACCTGTGCTTTTGAACACAGAGGAAAATGGAAAGACCAGTATATGATTTAACCTTTGGGACACAGACCCATTGTAAGGTGGAGAATTTCCCAGAAATTAAAGGTGTTCAAAGTTGCATAAGACTATAGAGTTCAAATATATATCACGCTAGGAAAGAACTATAGCATCCCACTACCTGGGACTGCCTAACATCTGTGATATGACCCATAGAGACATGGTTTTCCATGTGGTCAGACCAAGCCTGTCTTTTTAAAAAAAGAAAGAAAGAAAGAAAGAAAAGGGAAGGAAAGGAAAAGGAAAAGCTTAAATTGTAATTAACATGAGGCAATAGTGAGTAAATAGAGAAGTTGTCACTGTCACTTGTCCAGTATCAAATTATTAGCCTCTTGTGGAAAACACCTGGTCAAGAGCCTAAGCTTAGGTGCAGGATCAGAGTAAAGCTTATCCAATGTTGCAGAAATGGGTAGTTTCCAATAAGCAGATATCTTGATTTAATAAACCTGCAATTTCTTCCCTCAAGTTAAGGCAAGCTTGTGGTGATACAATTTTTCCTCATTGCATAAATAAATATCAGGCTACACATAGGTAAGGATAAAGAGAAAGTTAATATTTCTACATTAGATTCAACAAGCAAATAGAGTCATGGGCAGTTTCCTCAGTCTGATAATTGTTGGGTGAAAAATTCTATTATGTTTTTCAGATATATTCCAAGGATTTTTGGTGGGGGTTTTTTTTTGATATTTGGTTTTATGATGGCAAAGTAGATATTTGTGTCCCCTTCTTCTCTGAGAAATTATCTGAAAATAGCATGAAGTACTAAGAATCAAAACACAAACTTCATCTTTGGTAAAACCAGGAGACAGCTAAACCACAATAAATGAAAACCAACAGCAAATGGAAAGGAGTGACAAATAGCTGAGAGTAAAAGAGGGTGAAACATGAGTGCCCACAGACTTGTAACCCTAATGATAAACAATGCTTTTCACCCACAGAAAGCCTGGGAAAGGCTCATGATTCATAAGCATCATGTACAACACAAGGCAGTGGTGAAGTGTTGTGGTGAAAATTCAAAAAGTGGCTGAGGATTGTCTAAGGAACAGTTGGACTGTCTCCCTTCCCCAACCCAGAATAAGTTAGAGAGAGAAAAAGAACAATCACAAAAGAAATGAACATTCTTGGAACTTAAAAATACAACAGCTAAAATAAATAACTCAGTGGAATATTTTGAAGATAAAGCCAAAGTATCTCATAGAATGAAATGAGAGGACTAAATGCTGGACAAAAGAGAAGAGATAAGGGGACTGGAAGATGAGCTCAAGAGATCCAAAACTCTACTAATGGAAATTCCAGAGAGAAAACAGTAAGAGTGAGGAGGGACTGTCAAAGAAAGACTACCAGAAATTTTCACTTAACTGAATACAGAAGCCTCCAGATTTAAAAGACCCACCCATTATCTAGTTCATTGAATAAAAACAGGCCCAATACCAAGCCACATCATTCTGAAATGCCAAATAAGGAAATCATAAAAGCTTCCAGAGAGGAAAAAATAAATCACATACAAAAATATTAGAGAAAGAATGACCAGTTGTTGACAATCTTTGAAAAAAACAATGGAATAAATTCTTCAAATATCTGAAGGAAAATTATTTTAAGTCCTTAATTATATCCCAAATAAAATTTTAAATTAGATGTGAAGGTAAAATAAATACATTTTCACACATGCAATGTCTCATAAATTTATTTCCAATGCACTTTTCTCAAAAGCCATTGAAGGATAGGGCTCTACTGAAATAAGTGAGAAAAAAAATCAGAAAGGAAAAGACACAAGATATAGGAAGTAGGGAATCCAACAAAGACACTCAAAGATAAATCCCAGGATACCAACTATGAAGCAAAAGAGAGAATACCATCCAGACTAAAGCAGAAAGTTGAAAGTCTCCAACAGGGACATCTTCAAGGGAAAATAAGAATCTTATTATTGACCTGGTTCATTTGAAACATGGAAAATTACATTGAGTGGTTGTGGAAGATTATAAAAATATTCAGCAATAGGTGCAAAAAAATTAACAAATGAAAAGATGAGGCAATGATTAACTCCAGGAAAACAAATGTTTGTTCAAGCAAGGAAATGCTACTTAGCTCAGCAGTGAACAATTTTTGTATGGTCACTAAAATGTAAACTTTACATTGATTACATTGATTACCCCAAGTTGTGACATAACTCTATTGGGAATGATGGAGTGTGAAGACTCTGCTGTATGTTGAGAGTGGGGAGGCTGGATGGCAGATCCATGTAAGGGACTAAATCCTAAACTTTCTTGATCAAAAGCTATAAAACAAAGTCTAAAGTTAGCAAATCAAGAGATAGTGTAAAAAGTATGAAGATAAATGCAAAAGAAGCTAGTAAAAGACTACAAGGAATTTACCTTTGGAGAGTAGACCAGAGGTGAGGAACTAAGGGGGAGGATTATTATGTTTCATAAGCCTTCTAGCATTTTCAGTATTTGATTCCTTTTTGTATTTCTTGTATCAAAATTTAAATAATTTCAGAAAAAATATCCCCAGAGCTAGAGCTACGTACAGCCTTACAACCCTGAGCCATTGGAAAGGCAGCTTAAATAGCAAGGCTATCCTCCACATCAAAAGGCAGCTTAAATAACAAGGTATTTCATAAGAAGCTGGCAGAGTTAACTCAAATTTCTCATCCCAACCCAGTTTCACCCTTGTCCTGGGTATTCTTCCTGGAAGAACATGTGGCTTAGCCTCATGCAGACTCCCATTGTAAACCCTGCTCTCTGCCTAGGCAATCACATTGAGCTAAGGATTGAACCTGGTGCACTGTCACATGCTCCCACCACCATGGCCCAGTTGCAGTTTCCAACGCCACTGGGAGACAAGGAATGCTAAGGAAGGTGACTATGGAAAGCCATATGTCAAAATCTGTGTGGATACTCTCAGACTTAAAGGGGGGAAATAGTCACCTTAGGGAAATCCAATCAAAATGCCTGGCAGCATATTCATTGCTCAAAGGGTTTTAGGAATAACTAAAATTTTGTGTGCTAAAGCCTTCTCCATAATGGCCTAAGGCTCTTCCCAGGGTCTTTATAAAGCATTGGTCTCCCGGTCTACCTATCTTAATAAGTCTCTACTTATCTTAATAAGACTCAAATAAGTCTCACAAATTAAATTACATGCAAGGAAGAACAGTCTGATCTCCACATCAAAAGGCAACTAAAAGTTTTAGTTTATCTTATTCAAATTAAATCAGAAGTTCGGGTGATTTTTGTTTGTTAATGAACTTAATATCATGCCAATAGGGATGCACATTGTCTACCACTCTTCTTCCAAGGCCTGCTGGAGACAGGAACAGTAACAGATAGGAGGTTGGCCCCATGATCTGGCACCTTCTATGTCAGCACAAGAACTCTAGAAGGTTCGATTTCAGAGCCTGCGAGAGGATCTCAGCTCATAGTGAGTGAGGTCCTTATACTACATGAATAGAGAAGCACCACCCCTCCTCTGATATGATCAGGGCTGGGATAAAATGAAAATATATTATGGCATATAATATAACATTGGCTCCAGTCTTATTTGCTAGCTCAGCACTGGTTCGTGTGGGGAGAACAAATCCCACCTCTGTCATGATCAAGGGTCTATGGTCCAAACCTGTAGGCTACAGCCATCTGATGTACCAAGCTGGTGACAGAATTTATCAGTGTTAGGAAAACGTTCTTCTCCCTCATTTTTTCTTGCTTTAATCCTCCTGCAGAGATCTAGATCTTGCAAGTGACCTGCAATGATTTATTTCTGGCTCATAGCTGACTTCCACAGAACTTTGCTGGGCACAGTCATTCTCTAGAATTTTGTGTGTGGGGCCTCAGTCTTAGATGTATTTGCCCTTACTTCTCATTTACTAGGTTAATTTATTCATTCCACAATGTTTAAGTACTTTAAATGTGAATATAGAGATGAAAACCATATTACGCTGTTTTCAATGTGTTCTCATTTTTGGGGGTGGGGAAGGCAGGCTTTAAACCATAGGGTATATGTGTGGGTAAATGTGTGTCTAACAGAACAATGTGTGGGATAATTAGAGTCAGAGGAGGGGTAAAGAACCTGGGTGGAGAGGGGTGGGAGAAGACTTGCTGAACTGTTGAAGTGTTCAAAACTAAATTCTAAAGAATTCTAGAGAGAAGAGACAGAATGTGAAAACAGGCAAAAAGGAGGTTATAGCCAATTTGAAGATGTGAGAGTAATTTGGGTTGTCCAGAACATGGCACATTGCTGGGAGAGAAAAGATTTAGAGCAAGACAAGCTTTTGTATACAATGCTAAGAATTTGGGCTTTATCCAATTGGAAACAAGGAGTCAAGTAGTTAAGAGAACCATAATTGCATTTCCAGAATTGCAGATTATTCAGCATCAGTGTGAAGATCAACCTTAGTAAGGGATAGAAGGAGAGATGGGGCTGCAAGCAGGGAGCTGAATTAGGAGGCAGTGCAGGAGATAAAGAGCAAAGTCTGAGATAATGACAGTGTGGGCAGGGATGACAGAGAGACTTCAAAGCACATCCAGGATGGGACTATTTCTCGCCCCCTCCACTGCTACCACCTGGGCCAACCTGTTACCATCTCTTGACTGGATTCTCATGAAAGCCTCCCACTGGTCTCCCCATTTTCCCCCTCACCTCCCCTTTAGACCATTCCCACTCAGCAACCAGAATGACTCTGCTAGAGCTTAGATGTGATTATGTAACTCCCCTGTTCAAATCATTTAATGGTCTCCAATCACACAAACCAAAGCCCTTGCAGTGGTCCACAAGGCCACACAGCCTTGTCCCCCTCTATGGGTCTATGACCTCTATAACTTCTTTTCCTACTACTCACTCCTGAACACACCAGGTGCACTCTTGACAATTTTTCCCTTGTTGGTTCCTCTATCTGGACTGTTCTTCCCCCCAAGTATTTCTTCCCTTACCTTCTTCAAACCTTTACTCAAATACCACCTTCCAAGTACCCTATAGAAAACTGCAACCCCAATACTCTTTATTTTCCTTCCGTTTTAAATTTTTTTATGACTCTATTGTCTACAAATATACTATATAACATATTACTTGTTTGTTTTTCATCTCTGCCCCATCCCTCAGTCCTGGACTATAAGCTTCAGTGGGTAAGTGTTTTTGTCTGATTGTGGCCATTACTATGTATCTCCAATACCTAGAACAGCACCTGGGGTGTATTAGGTGTTCCGTAGATATTTACTAAATGAAATAAAATCAGTGGGACTTGAGTGATTAAACATGAGAATTAGAAAAAGGAAAGACCTAGGATGCTTTACAGGTTTCCAGAGTGTGTGACTAGGCAGATGGTGATAAAATTCAGTAAGAGAGAAATCAGAGGGAAATGTAATTAGTTCTACTTTTGGCAGATTGACTTGGGGGTGCAAGTGGACCATTTGTGCCCATTACCTATTTAATGTCTCTGAGTCCCCACATCCATCCTTCTTTGCTTGTTTACTAGAGCCTGTCCCTATAGATATTGCTCCTTTGCCAGCTGGTTTGGTGTTAGCCTTTACCAACAGAGAGCCCTGGAGGGACACTGCAAGGCACCAGGAAGGACTCCCTTCCTATTTCCAATTGGCTTTTATTTTAGTATGGCAGCCAGTAAATCAGCAGGTAGAAGGCACAGGGGTGTTCATCTCAGAAACTCTTATTTGACCAGCTCCAGCGCTGTGCCCTCTAGGAAGTTTCTCCCTCAAGGGCAGCTCTTCAAAACTCTTAATTTCTTATATATTCACACTTCCACAGCCCTAAAAGTACCAGTTGCTTTCTGTATTTACTGTTTCATACCCTTAGGGTCTTCTTCTATTGCTCCTTTTAGTAGTTAATCACTTTTTACTAGTTAACACTTCTTCAAAGTAAATGTTCTCTAAGTTACTTGCACATTTTCTATCTCCTGACTGGACCCTGCCCCGCACAACAGTACAACATTCAAGTTGAGATGCATGTTAAGGAGCTGTGAATGTAACTTTAAAGGAGATTTAAAATAAGAGGTTCACATTTGGAAGTCTCCGGAATATTATTGGTGTTTAAACCAAAGACTGGAGGATTAATCATGTTTTATTAATCATAAAAACATAAGGGGGCTAAAAAAAAAACACCCCACAACAACAACAACAAAAACAAACAAAAGTAAACCATAAGGGAAATAGGGAGGGAGCCTTGGGACACCATCATTTGGGGGGACAGTTAGGAAAGAGCAAAAACTGGAAATTGGGGGAAGGGGAAAAGTAAAGTGGGGAAATGAGAAAATGCTGAGAAGGATTTGTCTTAGAGGTAAAAAGAAAACCAGGAGAAACCAGAGGCAGAGAGAATTTCGAAGATTTGTTCAATAACACAAATGCTACAGGAAACTCAATTAGTTTAACTGGAAACTTAAAATGAAGTTAGGAGCAATCTTTTCAAGAACAATTTTAGTACTGTGGTTTGAGAAGTCAGTAAGAAGACAGGAAGTAGGCATGACAAATGTAAACCACCCTTTTACTAAGCTTGAAAGATTAGGCTGCTACAGAAGTGGCTTGCTGGCACAGTGGCTCCACAAAATCATTATCACATAGCCCATCTGGCTTTCTGCTTCCTTGTCCTTTGAATATTGCTTTCTAAGTCATGGTTATAACATGGCTGCTGCAGCCATAAATTTCATATTCACCGTCCAGGAAGGAAGTGGTAAAATAAGAAGAAGAGCACCAACACTTCAGCTTTACTTAGTTGGAAAAAAATTATAGCACTTGGCCAACTCTAGTATAAGGGAGGCTGAAAAAAAAATCAAGTTTTTACCTCTTATTACCTGGATCATAGGGTCAGGGAAGAGGGAGAGGAGTTGAAAGTAGAGATTGGGACAGCCACCTTCAAGGGTCTAGGAGAGTCCTAACTAAGTAAGAAAAGGAGAAAGTTTAGTTATGTGTCTGAAGGGAACTAAAATAAGAAATTGCAAAAGAAATCCAAGTGAATTTGCCTCTGGATGGCAAAGAAGAAAAAGCTATGATTGAGGCACCCATCCACAACTTGGAGACAATTTTAACAGAAAATTACCACAATAAGATGATTAATTTCATCAGAGTGGAAAGGTTTGTAGGGTAGGTGGTAAGGGAGTCACAGATATGTGCAAAACTGTGTTATGAGGGACCCTGGGCTCTTTCTAAAGACAAAAGGGAAGCCAGAGTGGGGTTGATTGGGAGTTAAAGGAGGGCTATAGAGACCAGAGGACTTGGTGGCATCAGTAAGGGACAGAAAAACCTGGAAGGGTAAGAGTTTGTGGACAGAAAACAAATGGGGACTTGAGATATAGAGCCAGAGCAGTCCTGGATGATGACAGAGGGACTGATGTCAAGTGTCGATGACAGCCATGGTATTAAGTTAGGGACCCATGAGTGTGCATATCAAAATTATCATCTACATGAGCACTGCCCAGGATGATGCAAGACTCCATATGCTGCGTCAGATATCAAACTGGTAGATGTTTTGGGGGGGTGTGGCCAGGATGTGAATGGATAACAGACCAGAAGGGGGTGAAGAGCCATATATGTAGACTGCATCTCCTCAAAGGAGACTTTATCCAAAGATGGTGAATTTTATTAAACTTACGGAAGACTAATAATGAAGTGTGGCTAAAATTTTAACTCTACTAAGGAAAAATGTTAAAATATATGTATAAAAATCTGTATCAGGATCCATTTACTTCTTTTTTGTATTTCCAATCATCTAAATGATCCTCATACAAATATAAAATCAATTCTCCATTACTCATTTATTTATCAAGTATATTTGAGCCTCTATGCATAGAAAACACGAAAGCAGGACAAGACTCAAGAGGAAAGAGACACTGGACTAGCCTTTCAGAGGCCTGGGGGTTGAAATCAGCCTTTTACTGACCTGCATGGTTTGTGTATATTCCAGTTCTTCGGGCCTCAGTTTATACCTCATGTAAATTGAGCTGTTTTAGGTTAAATTAATTATCTCTCAGGTCCCTCTGCCTTAACGTTCTTTTCTGATGTTTGTTTTATATCTATGCATTACACTATTATTGGTCTCCAACTGCTCAGGTAAATCATTAGAGGGTGAACAATAAAAAAGCAAAGGTATGAGAAGTCAAGGGCAAAGCTTTGTTTTAATTTAGCAGCTCAGGAGATAACACTGGCTAAACATAATTGTCTTGCATTCAACCAACTCAAAAACTTTGGGGTTTAGTATAAAACATAGTCAGACATACCCATAGGCTTTATTTAGCTCTTTTATGTGTGTCTGACCCCCCTGACTAGCTGACCATGTACTTCATCTAGCATCCCACCCTCGTTACTACAGTGGTGCTATAGTGGCTATTTAATAAACCCTGTGGACTGGTGAGAGTTGCCTATATCCATTGTCTAAATTAGGGTAAGATTCCTTGCAGTGTAAATTTGATGGTGAAGTATACAAAATGGTTTCAATTATAATTCCATGTTCACATGTCCATAACTCGATGAAAAAAAATGTCTTTGGGGCTGAAACTTTCCATTCCATGTTCTATCTCCACCCAACTATAGTTATTTTTTCTCCTCTGGAAAATTTGAGGAAATCCGTATGATCACTTATGAATGTGGAAAAAATGCATTCTTTCAAATGTTTAATTAAATAAAAGGATCAGCAATTGCAAAATCTTTAATATAAACCTACCATACATACTTATAAAAACCAAAATATAAATATAGCAGGCGTCAAAAAGGATATCACATATTTACCCATTTGGAGAAAATCCTAATTTTGAATGCTTCCTAATTTGAAGCTTAGAAAAAGCTGGATTATGCAAGCACAATAGTAATTTTCCTGTTAAAAGTGGTACGTACATTCAATATGACCTTATATGTGATTATTAATTTTTGCTGAAGGATACAAGATGGGTCAAGGAACAGAACTGAGAGTAGAGATTGTTTCCTGGATTCTCATTTCTCTGTAAACAGTGTATGCTCAATAAATGTTTACTTATCAGATGAAATGTGCAAAATATGGCAAATGACATTTTTAGAGCTTAAAGTTAATTTAACCTTTGGAAGAGACTTTTTACCATATTATCATAACAATTTACTTTGGAAATTTAAAAAGACATCCTCCTCAGTCATTAGGTTGCCTGTAACAATTTCCCTGTAAACAAAGCAGTTTTTTAGGAATATTATGATAGTCAAATCTTTCGAGCGTTTCTTAGCCCAACTCTTCCTAGGTTTCCTCCCTACCACAAATTGTCCAGTCGCCAGACATGATCAAGGTGGGCAGAAATCCCTACCCAAACAGCTCTGTTGGGAATGCAAAATGGTACAGCCACTTTGGAAGACAGTTTGGTAGTTTCCTCCAAAACTAAACATATTTTTACCATATTATCCAGCAATCATGCTCTTTGGTATTTACCTAAAAAGAGTCAAGAGCATACCCACACAAAAAACTGTACAGGATGTTTAGAGCCACTGTTTTCATAACTGCCAAAACTTGGAAGCACCTGAGATATCCTTCAGTACGTAAATGAAGAAGTTAGCTGTGATACGTCTAAACAACAGATTATTATTCAGCACTTAAAAAAAAAAAAAAGTGAGCTACCAAGCCATGAAAAGAATGGAGGAATCTTAAATGCATATTACTAAGTGACAGAAGCAATCTGAAAAGTTTATATATTGTGTGATTCCAATAATATGAGATTTTCAGAAAGGCTATGGAGACCATGAAAAGATCAGTGGTTGCCAGGGGTGGGGGAAGGCGAGAGCTAAAGAGGCCAATCACAGAAGATGTTCAGGGCTATGTAAGTATTTTGTATGCTCCTGCAATGGTAGATACATGCCATCAGACATTTGTCAAAATCAACAGAATGTTAGCACCAATAGTAACTTCTAAAATAAATTCTGGACTTTTGGTGATGAAATGTCACTACTCAAGTATAGAATATTCATAGTTGTAGAAGCTGTGAATGCTTGGGGGCAGGGAGGATATGAGCTCTCTCTATACTTGTGGCTCAATTTTGGTGTGAACCTAAACTTGCTCTAAAAAATTAAAGTCTATTTCAAAACTAGGAAGACGGGACGCCTGGGTGGCTCAGTTGGTTAAGCGGCTGCCTTCGGCTCAGGTCATGATCCCAGCATCCTGGGATCGAGTCCCACATCCTGCTCCTTGCTCCGCAGGGAGCCTGCTTCTGCCTCTGCCTCTGCCTGCCACTCTGTCTGCCTGTGCTCACGCTCTCTCTCTCCTCCTCTCTCTCTGACAAATAAATTAATTAAAAAAAAAAAAAAGAAGTGAGGACAGATTCTTCAAAAAAAAAAACCAAAAAACTAGGAAGACATTAATCTGGAATTTTACAAGTCAAGTCAGCAAACTTCTGTGTTGTAAAACGTTAGGGAAAAGTGCTCAGGCTAGCTGAGAAGTCAGCTTGTCCATGTTTGCAGGTGGTAATCTGGTTAGTGTGATATTCTGGTTAATAAAAATAATAGAGGGTTGCCTGGGTGGCTCAGTTGGCTGAGCGGCTTCCTTTGGCTCAGGTCATGATCCCAGCGTCCTGGGATGGAGTCCCACATCGGGCTTCCTGCTCGACAGGAAGCCTGCTTCTCCCTCTGCCTCTGCCTGCCACTCTGTCTGCCTGTGCTCACTCTCTCTCTCTTCCTCTCTCTCTGACAAATAAATAAATTTTTTAAAAAATTTTTAAATAAAAAAAAATAGAGCTGCTCTGTTTGAGAGGGGATTGGGAAAAGGGAAGAATTACTTTAAAATGTCAGAAAGATGAAAGTGCACTATGTGTTGATATTTGTTTTTTGTTTTATCTTTTGGCTTCAAATGCAGACAAGAAACCACTAGAGAAACCACTAGAGAAGAACGTTGCAAGAAAGGAAGGGCTCTCAGTCAAATGAGATATACTTGTCTCTATATTGACTAGAAAGTTATTAATCACTCCAGAGCCAACAGTTCTGAGAGAATACTGAGAATCACAAACCAAAATAGGGTGCTTTGAGAAATGAATTTGAAGAACAATAAGTAAAACCAATGAGAAGAGAGATAGTCTTTCATCTCTACTTTTAAATTGCAAAATACTTCATACATATTCAGAGGAGGGTATATAATGTTGGTGAATTGTTAAAAGCAAACACCCTTGTACTCAGGCTAAAAAAAAGAACATTATTAATGTCTTTGAATCCCTTCCCACCCCAGTGCACCTCCTTGATCACACCTGCTTCTCTCCATGAGAAGAAAGCAGTCACAGAATATTGAGTTAATGAACCCCTTGCTTTTTAAAATACTTTTCCCCTCATACATATCCCTAAACAATGTTTTAATTTATTTTGCCTATTTTGAAAGCTTATATAGGTGGAACCATAAGTTAGCTATGCTTCTGAAAATTTCTTTTGTAATTCAGTCATGTTATATTTGAGAATGCTTTGGCTAACTCCAGGGAGAGATTTCTAGTAGACAGTGTGAGTCTGGAGATCAGCAACAGAAATCATCATGAAATATATTAAAGGATACAGAGGCCAGTATATTAAGCAGCAAAAAAATAGCAAATTTTAGGTGATAGAGAGAATTCCAACTCAATACAGGAAAGACATTGTATATTGAGAAAGTTTTCAAGTTATACGAGAATGGTGTACAGTTCTCGGATTAGGCCAATGGTTAAAAGTGGTTTTCCATTTTATGTAATGTTAATGTTTCAAGATTACAAGCAGTTAGTGTATTCATGTGTTATATGTATAATTTAAGTTGGAAAATCAGAAAAACTCCTTAGACTAGATACAATAGCTGAGAGCATGGGACAACATGAGTATACAATGCAGGGGAAAAAGGCAATCAAAATCTTTCGGAAACACAAGCAAACAAATATCATGCAAGAACATCATCAGTCAAAATGACAAAATCAAACATGGCATGATTTTAGGAGAATGTAGAGTTAACAAGAAAGACTTTATTTGAACTTGAAGCTTACAACACTCTCCTCTGAGTGGCCCTTTGATTGTGGCATTCGGCCATTCCTTGGCCCAGAAGTGAATATTTTTATATACTCAGAATAATATAATTTCTGTTCATTGGTTTTTAGCTTTCACAATCAACTCCAGATAATGCACATAAAACTTATTTGTAATTGTAACACAAAATATTAATGCTTACACCTTCTCAATATAGAAGTAAAAAGGTGTCTGACAGAAGGGATGACAAGAAACAGAAAAGGGTAAAGAACAGATGCTAATATTGTCATCTTAAAATGAAAATTAATTGAACAATGAATATTTATGTAGATTATGTTTAGAATTATAAAGATGATCAAAAGAAGAACTTAAAATGATGATACTTTAGAAGGTGGGTATAAGAGAATGGGAAGAAAGTATAAATTATTTAACTGTCTTTCATATTGAGGAGTCAGAAATGGAGAAAAGGCAGATTAACTGGAGCTATGAATATGACCAGCAGAAGAAACAAAAGTAGAAAGAATGTTATTTATTATTTTTACAAGTTTTTATCTTAATTCCTGTATAGTTAACAGGCAGTGTGATATTAGTTTCCAGGGTATGACATAGCGATTCAGCACTTCCATACAACACTCAGTGCTCATCCTTAATCCCCTTCACCTATTTCACCCATACCCACCAACCACCTCCCCTCTGATAACCATCAGTTTGTTCTCTAGAGTTAAAGAGTCCGCTTTTTGGTTTCTCTCTTCCTCCCTTTGCTCATTTGTTTTGTTTTTTAAATTCCAAATGCAGAAACAATTATAAAGTTTGTCTCTGACAACATAAACAGGGGGTGGGAAGTAATCCAGCAAGAAATTAACTTGTTACAAGGAGCAGCCACTATTACTTGAAGAAGTCTTAAAAGCATAGGCATTCCAGTTGTAGGGATGATTCCAGGAGTAAGGAAAGGCTTGAGAATCTCTCAAATTTCCCCAACTTAGAAGATCACTTAGCTGACACGAACCTTGGTCTGAACAAAACTCGTCAGAGTCAGAGCTCCACGATCATTATCTCGGGGTTCAATTTCTCTAATAGCTTGGATGCAGATGCATACCCCACCCAGTCACAAACACAAAGATAAAAACACATGGAGGCTGACTTAAAGAATAAAAAATATTTTTTGCATCTTTTGTACACTTTACAACACTTAGAGTATTTTAATAGCTACTACTTTTTGACCTCTTACACTGGGCCAGGCATTCTGATAACACTTTGCATAAATTATCTTCACAAAGATCCTATCAAGTCAGTATTATTTCCATTTTATAAATGAGGGAAATGAGTAAGCCAGTGAGGAAGTTAGTAAGGGCCACGTCAAAGACTTAGACCAGAGTCTACCTGACTCTAAAGCTGGAATTCCTACCTGCATTAGACAGCTCCACAGTCCCTGCAGTTCTGAAGTCCAAGGGCACTGAAAACCCAAAGTTAATATTCTAGACTCAGGTTCTTTTCCTCTGGTAGTGAAATCTGACCTAAACTGGTATGGTATTATGCAGTTATATATAATGTATGCAAATTATTAGTTCTCTATAATCTGAAATATTCCAAATTTTTAAAAAAGATAACTTGACTGCAAAAATTTCAGAGGAAAGCTCATGAACCTGTATATTCAAATGTTAATTTTTTAAAAAACATTTTAGAGCTCTCTGGATCAAAGTTGGGAAGACAAATATTTATAGATAAAGGAAACTAAAAGGATTAGACAAAATTTATATGAACCCATGTAATATAGCTAGATATATACTTTTTAAAACAGGAAGAACTTTTATCAAGTGTTTTGTTTTCATTTATCTCTTTCTCATCAAATTTGGTCTGTCAATGTGGGGGGGGGAGATTTTTTAAAATGTCTGGTAGTTTGGAGTGCAATTAAATAGGAAAAATCTTTGCAAATATATTTGCCTCCTACTTGTGAGCTTTTGAAAAGTGAAAATTTGTCTTTTCACAAAGTTCAAATGAGACAGAACAAGTGATTATGACCTTCATCGGGTGTGGAAGTGACATGCTGATTTTGCTCAAGCCAGGAAGTGTTTATGCTTTGAATTAACCAATAAAACAAAGAATGCTAAAAATAAAATTTGAAGCTACAACACATTAAAACAATTATACAAACATTATCCCTAGTAAACAAACTGACTTAGATGATGTTATTGTCTTTCTACATTTTTTTTCCCAAAAAGCACTAACACATGAAAAGTAAACAATGCAATTTTGTGGCTTAAAATGACACTTCCATGTAAATTGCTTGGTGCTAATAAGCTGTTCCTCTGTATTTACCACATTCATTTGTCACATATTGGTGTTGGCATGACCAGTGGGCTTCTGTGAACTCAAGTGAACTGCTTCTTTTTTTGCATTTTTATAACAAAAAAAGTTTAAATATACACCAGGTCGAGAGAATAGCACCATAAGCCACCATTTATCCATCATCTAGATGCAATGACTGTCAGCTTTTTGCTATCTTTATACCACCTTATTTGTTCCCTTGCTTTTTTCTTCTCATGAAATATTGAAAGGCTAATCCAAGATACCATTACATTTTACTCTGAAATGGTTCAGATGTGAATTTCTAAAAAATAAGGACATTTTTTTACCTAACAATGATACATTAAAACACTTAACAAAAATAACTATTATCCTTTAATTTCGCCTGACACCTAGTCCGTATTCTAATTTTATCCATGGTCTCAAAAATATCTTAAAAGTTTCCCTTTTTCGTACCATTAACTTATTGATGACTGTTTCATTATTTTGAATTGCAATAATGTTTTGCTTGAACATATGGAAATAAAATAATATATTCCTACTACACAAGACCCAAGAGAGTCCATATCTTGTTTAAGCAGCTGGAAAACTTGGGTTCAAATCTCAGCTCCTCCAGTTACATGCAGTGTGGTCTTGGACAGGTTATGTAATTCCCATATACCTTACTTTACTCTTCTGTAAAATTAGATAAGGATCCCTGTAGGTCCTGATTGATGTTTGGGGGCTGCATCTGTACCAAAAAAAAGGGCTAAGCACAATTTCATGTTTGGCACTGGAAGGGCCTATTCAGCCAGAGCAGCCCCACCCCGGTTGAACTGCCATTTTGTTGTAAAACTTAAACTGACTCTCCCCCGCCCCCAGGGGAACCTACTTAAAAAAACAAGTCCTGGAAACCAGTCCCAGGTAACAAAGTCCAAATACAAGGGTGGGTCAGGCCAGGTGGAGATATTCAATCAGTGGGGGCACATATTGTCTCCTAGCTACCAAGAAGTATGGGCCCCGCCCTTTGGGCACCTTTTGGGCGCCAATTCTGACCAAGGTGATAGGCTGGTTCAAATGTCTACTAGGGTAAATTGTGATTCAATTGGTCACCTAGCATGACTGTGCAGCTTTCTCTGTGTGTTACAATTTCATTGGCCACCTGTGTGTGGCCAGGCCCAAACACATGGCCTTTGCCCTATAAAAGTTAGTCTTTGAAACAGAGAGGGGTCACCCTCTCTGTAAGGGAGGGCCCCGACCGGTCTGTTTGATGGTCGGTTTGGTTCTTGATGCTTGGCACGAAATAAAGCTTTGCTTGACTTTCGCTTTGTATCAGTCTTGCTCCTTTAATCACGGACCCATTATTGGGGGACCCAGCAGGCACAGGAACCCCTGCCTCCATTTTAG
The DNA here is from genome assembly GCA_004024625.1 of Mellivora capensis. Classification (NCBI taxonomy): domain Eukaryota; kingdom Metazoa; phylum Chordata; class Mammalia; order Carnivora; family Mustelidae; genus Mellivora; species Mellivora capensis. The sequence goes on along the minus strand of PISX010005641.1, from coordinate 47,402 downwards.
TGCCAAAATTGAATCCTTGTTAGGTTGGCACAGGTTTGAGGGGAAGAGAATTCAAGTAAGTGCCTTCAGGCAACACATATCTTCTGCTTTGTACCCCAGTTCTTACTTATTTTATTGTCTTCTTCAGTGGATTTCTGCTCCTGGCTTCTGATATTTACTAGTTGTAGAAAGACTGAAAATGCTGCATGACCACTCTGGTCATCAGTTCCACATCTACAAAATGGGTCTAATAAAACTTACCTCAGGGGAGAGGTGTGAAGATTCAACATCTTTCAGCACCTAGGACATGATAAGTGCTCCTTAAATGTTGGCCCCTTTCCCACTTTGATTACATTAAGATTGCTCCATTTGTTATGGAGATGATGTCCTATCCTTTTTATTGCTCTTATTAACCACCCCCCCAAGGCCTCAGACACATTCTCCTCTCTACCACTCTCTCTCTTTCAGTTTTTAAAATTTCCTCTCCACTGATATTGCTGACGGATATTCAGCCAGTCCACCAAGCAGTACCCTGGTCTGAGAAGGAGAAGGTATTAACAGGACTTCCATTCCTAGAACATCTAAAGCTACAGTGGCAACATTGGCTTATATTAATGTAGTACTTTATATTCCTAAATAGCTTTTCACATGCTTTATGTTTGATGCTTTTCATGACCCTGCGGGTAAGTTATTGTCTCCCCTTTTATATTAAGGTGGCCAAGGAACAGAGATTTGTCTGAAGGCCCAGAAAAAAAGCTTCTTACCACTATTAGCCACATCTCAATTAACAACATGGAATGATAAATTTTTATTTGTTCCTTCTATCTTGAAACTGATTGAAGGCTCAGAGGGAATCCACATTGTGGCTCTGTGTTGATTTCTTTTTAACTGCTGGTTAAAACCTTTGAAAGAATATGCAGCCTGTAGGAAATCATTTCTGATTTAAACAGATTTTGCCACTCCAAATTCTGTCTCAGAAGCAGGCTTTAAAAGAAGGTATTGCTGAAGGAATTACGGCATTCCACTTCAGTTTACACAAGGCCTCCTAAAGCAATGAAAGTTAGGGACAGAAACAAATATCTCTGTATCTGTGAGAGGATGAAAGAAAGAACAGGGAGAGTGGCAAGCAAATCCAAATCCTGTCCCTATCCAACCACACACTTTCGCTAACAGAGGAAACCACTTGGGAAAATCTGCCAACAAGGGCTTCACTCCAGTAACCCTGAATCTTCAACACTCCTCTGGAATGGACCTTCTGGATATTAGTGAATAGAAGCAAGAACTCCCTGAAAATAATAATAGTAAATGTATACTTTTTATAACTTCAGTGATTTATTAGCAATTAATATGATTCATACTGTTACATGATGAAAATAATATTTAATAATATTTAATTGCTTTTCACACTATCTGTAACTGTCATGCTAACATTCCCCTTAGAAGAATATTTTTAAATTACATAAATCCTTAAAATAACATCTTCTCTAGCTACTCCTCTATGAAAAAAAATCCCCAGTGGGAAATTTTGAATAAGAATTATTTTAGAAGCTGGCCAAATCTTGTATGTTGGATATCAAAATCAGATTTTTTCCCCCTACTTTTCTGCCAAGGATAAAGTAGTTTAGGGCCTTGTAAATGATAGTGGAGGATAATAATTTTCATTATGGCAAAAACTCTGATGAGGCCATATTAAAAAAACAAAAACACAGACTGAAGAAAATATATAGAGGAACAGCATATAAGAAAGGAAACAATTAAAACTCCAGCCAGAAGAAAACAGCTGTGGGAGGAATGTGGAAATGGAAGTGAGATTTCAAAATAGAACAAATACTATTTTCATAATTATTTAATAACTATTTATTTGTTGGAAATATCAAAGTGCTTTAGAACCCATAAAACCAGACAAAATTCTAGCCCAGGAAAATAAATCAAAGACCTAAGAGTGCTAATGTGTAGAAACTCACTACATTTACTCTAATAGTTCATTCAGTAGAGAGAGCTGGAGAGTTGAAGTTTGTTTTTATGTTTTCTATGTATGGTAAGTACTATTGATATTTAATGGTGTTTTATACTTTAGCTTTAATTGCACTGCTACGATCTGAAGGTCTGTGTCCTCCTAAAATTCATATGTTGAAATCCTGATGCCCAACTTGATGGTGTTGGGGGTAGGGCCCTCGGAAGGTAATTCAGCCCTTGGGGTGGAGCCTACATGGTGGAAATAGCACCTTCTATAAGAGGTCCCACAATCAAGAACCTAAATGTGAGGACTGAAACCATAAAAACCCTAGAAGAGAACACAGGCAGTAATGTTTCTGATGCTAGTTGTAACAACTTCTTTCTAGATATGCCTCCTGAGGCAAAAGAAACAAAAGCAAAAATAAGCTGTTGTGACTACATCAGAATAAAAACCTTCTGCACAGCCAAGGAAACAACCAACAAGTTAAAAGACAACATACTGAAAGGGAGAAGATATTTTCAAATGACATATCTGATAAAGGGTTAGTATCCAAAATACAGAAAGAACTTACACAGCTCAACACTGAAAAAAAACAACCTGATTTTAAAATGGGCAGAGTACCTGAATAGACAGTTTTTTGAAGACATACAGATGGCCAGTAGACACACACACAAAAATGCTCAACATCACTACTCATCAGAGAAATGCAAATCAAAACCACAATGAAGTATTGCCTTACACATGTCAGAATGGCTAAATTTAAAAGGACAGGAAATAACAAGTAGTGACGAGGATGTGCAGAAGAAGGACTCCTCATACACTGTTGGTAGGAATGCAAACTGGTGCAGTCACTGTGGGTGACAGTATAGAGGTTCTTCAAGAAATTAAAAATAAAATTACCCAATGATCCAGTAATTGCACTACTGGGTATTTACCCGAACAATCTGAAAACACTAATTTGAAGAGATAAAGTCTCCTTTCTCATTGCAGTATTATTACAATAGCCAAACTATGGAAGCAGCCCAAATGCCCATTGATAGATGAATGGATAAAGAAGATGCGGTATATGTATACAATGGAATCTTATCTCACCATAAAAAAGAATGAAATCTTGCCATTTGCAACAGCATGGTTGGATCTAGAGACTACATTAAGCAAAAATAACCTGGACAAAGGAAAATACCATAAGATTTCACTCATATGTGGAGTTTAAGAAACAAAACAAATGAACAAAGGAAAAAAGAGAGAAAGCTGAACCAAAAATATAGACCCTCAACTACAGAAAACAAACATAGTTACCAGAGGGGAGGTAGGTTAGGGGGATGGGTGAAATAGGTGAAGGGGATTAAGAGTACACTTATCTTGATAAGCACTGAGTAATATACGGAACTGTTGAATCACTATATTGTAGACCTGAAACTAATATGACACTGCATGTTAACTTTGCTGGAATTTAAAAAAAAAAGATGATATAAAGTATATTTCTGGGTTTTGAATGTGAGGTTGGGTACACAAATCTTATTTGCCCCTTTTTCCTTAGGATTCTGGCCAATGGAAAATTACTGGGCAAAAATTGGGTATCAAAATAATAGCTTTATTACTAACTAGGCATGCACACATCACCCCCCCCCACCCCCATGTGAGGCTCTCTTGTATCATCAGCTTGTTGGGAGAATAGGACTTGGAGTTGAAGCCAAAGTACATCCTCCTTTCTCCCCTGGATAGAGACCTAAGGACTTGACCCTGGGAAAACTGGACCCACAGAACTGATTCTGAGTCCAGTTCCCCAGCAGGCTTCCTGGACTCCTGGCCACTCTCCCTTGCTTAATTACTATGGAAGGGAGAGAATAAGAGAAACAGGTGCCCAACTTTGCCATGGGGGAGTTTACCACACAGAGACAGGAAGCTAAGAAGGGTCAGGTGAGCCCACATCATAAAAGCTGAATTTCTAACACTTTAAACCTTGTCCACTAGCAAAATATAGTCCAGTATTTCACCAAAGAGCTATGGCTGCCCACAGGAATGGGTACATATAGAGAAAAAACCCAGAAGAATGTGGTCCCTCCAATACTCTCCAAGGGAGAGAACTTCTCTCTTCTATTTGCTGTGATAGGAATATGAAAAAAAGGAGAATAGTTCCCAGTTCCCCAGTACAGATTGACATGAAAAGAATACTCATGATGTAATTATTATATTATTTATATTCTTAAACAATGAATCTTGGAACACTGAAAAAATAAAATTAAATTAAAAATATATAAACTATAATATTTTAAAAATTAAAGAAAAAGAGAGACCCCCCACATAGCTCCCTAACCCCTTCCTGCCATAATTTCTTTTATTAGCTACCCAGCCTATGATATTTTGTTACAGCAACCCAAATGCGCTAAGACATTTGCTCTATTGAAATAAGCTGCTTACACACGCCACCTTTCTGGATTACGCCTTTCTTCAAGGTGTGCTGACATTTTACTCTTTTTTGTATCCTTTTCCCCCGAGCAGTGCCTCTGCATCCATGTTCCTCACTCAGGGAGGGGTTAGCATGGAATTGTCTCAAATACAGTTTACCATCAATCCCCCCATGCATGCTTGCTCCTTTTCCTGTTTTCTCTCTAAATTACTGGTGTCACACTCCAGTGGCTCTCAACACAGAAATGTGGTGGCCATCTTGACTTTTCCCTTTTCTTTACATGTACATCAAACTATTCAACAAAAACAACAAAATCAATTAATTTTTCTCTTAAAATGTGCTTCAAATCTGTTCTCCTTCACCCTCCCTACTATGCCCTACTTTGGCTTCTGATCATTTCTCACTTGAAGTGTTTCAACAGCTTATTACTGACTTCTAAGCCACATATTTTCCCCACTCCAATGTATCTCTCACTGAGAAGATTAATTTGAAAAATTCAGATTATGTTGCTAAATAAATAAATAGCAAAATTCAAAGGGTTTTTTTTTTTTTTAATCACCAATGAGGATAGCTCAGCCTTTTCTGCAGAACATGCTGGTCCATGACAGGTTCCAGATTTTCTCCTCAAGCTCATTTCTCACCCCTGTCCTTTCACCCACACACCTACATTTCCCAAGCTGAATTTATTCCTGTCCCTCAAATACATAAGACCTCCACAGCCTTCTACATGCCATTCCTTCTTCCTGAAATACATCCCTCTTTTTTTCAAGGCAAAGTTCTATTCATTCTTCAAGACCCTCCTCTGAAAACTCCCAACCTCCAGAGTTTGCTGCCCCAACTCCATGCTCTCACAACATATCAGTCATGTTTATATTCAAGCATTAATTATTTGGCATCATATTTACTTGGTCATATGATAATCTCCCTCTGCCACTGGACTCTGAGGTTCTTGAAGGCAAGGACCATGCTGTACCTTCTGAACAACTGGCCCTCAATACAAGTTTTATCAAGGCTTCATTGAAAGAATTAAGTAACTAATTAATGAATGAAAAAATAAATATGAGATTAGAAAGAATGTCTAACTTGAGAGAGAAAATTTTCTCAGGCAATTTTAGGCACCATTTCCATGAATACTAACCATAAACTGTTTTGATGAATGAAGCTTAGGTAGATCTCCTTTCCAATAATCTAAGAGCATTAAGGTTATGGCATTACTGAGAAGTTATTATTCCAATAATTCTGGCTAATTTGAATTATTCTTCCTCTCAAGTTCTATGGATTTTATTTATTTTTTAAGATATATCTTCCTCACAAGATTTTAAGATCCATCAGAAAAGAGACCACAGCTGTTCTGTTCAAATTGTATGTTGAGGGGCACCTGGGTGGCTCAGTGGGTTGAGCCTCTGCCTTCGCCTCAGGTCATTATCTCAGGGTCCTGGGTTAAAGCCTCTGCCTTCAGCTCAGGTCATGATCCCAGTGTCCTGGGATCAAGCCCTGCATCAGGCTCTCCCTCAGCGGGGAACCTGCTTCCCTCTCTCTCTGCCTGCCTTCTGCCTACTTGTGATCTCTATCTGTCAAATAAATAAATAAAATCTTTAAAAAAATTGTATGTTGAATGCCTGCTCACAAAGTAGACTGTCAATAAATATTTATGGAAATTCTTGTCAATGGCTATAGATCCTAACAGATGAAGACCTAAAAATGGTTTAGAATAAGTGAGAGGACTAGAGTCTTGAATTGTATTTGGAATTCAATGGAGGAGATGAATTGATATGGTGTCTCAGATGCTTTTGCCTCATGAGCTATAAAAATACTAGAATCTAGACTGGGAAAATGAAAGAGCTAATTGTTACTCTAGCCAGTAATGAAATTTTACACTGATAATTTTTCATAGGGACCCATTGAAGTTTCTAGTTCTTCTTTTTTTGTTTTTTAAAGGTTTTATTTATTTATTTGATAGACAGAGATCACAAGTATGCAGAGAGGCAGGCAGAGAGAGAGGAAGGGAAGCAGGCTCCCTGCCGAGCAGAGAGCCCTATGCAGGACATGGGATCATGACCTGAGCTGAAGGCAGGACACTGGGATCATGACCTGAGCTGAAGGCAGAGGCTTTAACCCACTGAGCCACCCAGGTGCCCCTAGTTCTTCTTGTGATGAGAAAAGATGAGTTGGTCTTTTGGAAACCTGCTGCTTTGTCCTCCTGCCTAAATCACTCCCTAATAAATTAAAATGTGCCATATTTCAAAGGTTGAGTTTAAAAGATTGTTCTTCCATTTTCAGATGATTTATGAAAAGACTTGCCATAGGACTTCTTCGAGTAGGAAACTTTTCAGTTCTTTTAAAATATCCTTGATTTATAACAATTTAAAATATGTAAGTCATTAGAGAAGCAGTCATGCATGACAGTTAAAAGTATGAACATTGAAGTGATACCTGGGCAAATTAAATTAAATTAAAAGTTACTGACCTTCAGTTTCCTCATCTATAACATGAAAATAATAATAACTCTTTTGGTTACTATAAACATTAAATACCTCTTATCTCAGTAACGGGAAAGTAAAAAGAGCTCAATAAATAGTTACTTAAAAAATAAATATTCAGATTGTTCAGCCAAATATCTGTCTCAGTGTTCTAGGAAAATTCTACAAATGAGGTTGTATGATTTATATTCATGTTAAAAAAATGCAAGTTTTTCCTTTCCTCAATAAAAATCCTGATGGAAAGTCATCTCCAGAACACATGTTTGGCTAACACCCAGAAGTCATTTTAGCCTGTACCCTGATGAAGCTGCAAGTTTATGAATTGAAGATTTATTTTTTTTCCCTAATTAGGAGAAAAAAAATGTTTGATTTAAAAAGAATCTTGCATCCATAAAATTTTGTATTTACGTAGATTAGAGTTATTGTTATCTTTCCCTTATTTTATCAAAAAGTATTAAATGAAATGAATTATCATTAAATGAAAAAGTAATTATTAAGTGAAAGGGATTGGCAGGTATTGAGATAGAAAGTTCACAATGAGCAGTATTATCCCCCAAAACCTCTGAATCCTCTAGGCCATAATAATTGCATTTGTGCCTCTTCACTGATGTCTATACTTTTAAATCAAAGATGCAAATCAAAAAAGTAAACCATTCAATGGGTGGTGCTATCAATACCTTATTCTTTTATATTCAATAGTGGTGCTTTTCATCTGAATTACTTCACTCTACAATTCACAGATACAATTTGTGTTTTGTACAATAAACTCCACTTGCCCCATAGAGTTCGAGAACACTAACATACAGGGCCTTCCGCGCATATCCATGGCTAATATCAAAGTTAATTTTCTTACCTGAACTGACTGGACTCCTGAAAATCTCTCTGTACCTGAGAAAAGAATAGTGAAAATATAAATATAAAGAAGTGTGGCTAACTTTTTGATGGCAATAATTTTGCAACATATATCAAATCAACTCCTGGTAAACCTTCAACTTAACAAATGTTGTATGTGAATTATACTGGAGAAACAACATCAACAACAAAAGAAGTATGTGTAAAAAATGAATAGCGATGCCTCTGGGGTAAGGTTCTGGGTAGTCGGGAGACAGGGTGGATGGACGAGAAATTCCATAAATGGTAGTATTATTGTGTTCTTTTTAAACTTGATGCAAATATATGAATTACCTACTCAAAAAGAAATGTATAATATTTTTAAATAACAAAGAAAAATAACTTCCATCCCAACTACATAGAGGTATAAAAAGCAATGCTCTAGTCCCTTGAATCTCCCTGGATTTTGCCTCTTAAACTTCTTCATGAAGGGCGCTTGGGTGACTCAGTGGGTTAAAGCCTCTGCCTTCAGCTCAGGTCATGATCCCAGGGTCCTGGGATCGAGCCCCACATTGGGCTCTCTGCTCGGCGGGGAGCCTGCTTCCTCCTCTCTCTCTGCCTCTGCCTACTTGTGATCTCTCTCTGTCAAATAAATAAATAAAATCTTTAAAAAAAAAAAAAAAAAGCAAACTTCTTCATGAACTCTCCTATACCTCTCTGATTCCTCTTCTCTGAGTTGACCTTTCACTTGGATGGTCTAGTTGACTTCATCCTGGTATGCTTCACTAAGTGCTGACTTTGATTTCCCTTAGCTTGATCCTCTGCACTTCATGGGATTCCCATGACTCCAGCCCAGGTGCCTCACTACAGACTGCTGCTTCCCCAAAATGAGCATCCTCACCCTGTCCACCTCAGGGTTTTTAACCCCATAGCAACCCACCTCTCTAACTCTGTTGGTCTTGAAGCTCAAAGTCTGGGTTCAAGTCTTTCTGTACATTTAGATATGTGACCTCAAAAAAGACACCCAAGCTAAAATCCTGTCTCTATATTTACCACTTGTGTGTGCATGGTCAGGTTATCTCCCTTCCTCGGGTCTTGATTTCCTTATCCAAAACACAGTGATAATAATATTAACTACTTTTATAAGGTGTGAAGATGGAATCGGTTACTATACATAAAGCACTTAGAACAGATCATGACACACAGAACACCTGATGTGTGAGTGTTTATTATGAAGGCAATAGCCACTACTGATGACTCTATTACTTTATATTGTCACACTGGCCCTTATCTCCTACAACTGGGTCAACAAAATTGTCTTAAAGATCCTGATGGTAAATATTGTAGGATCTGTGGGCCCAGAGGCAAAATCAAGGCTATTATTTAGGTAATTATAAAAACATTTAAAATGTAACCACTTAAGCATAAAACAACAAGAAGAAAAACATTCTTAGTTTATAGACATTGAAAAATATGTGGCCAGTCGGATGTAACCCACTTGCCTTAGTTTTCCAACTCTGGGTCTAGACTAAGCCTGTCCAACAGAAAAAAAAGTGAGCCTCAAAGATGAACTGCATAAGTAATTTAAAATTTTCTATCTAGTAGCCCTATATCTTATAGATATATAATATATATATTATGTATTCTAGTAGCCATACATGTAAAAAGTAAAAACAAATAGGTAAAATTCATTTTAATACTCTATTTTATTTACTCCAATGTATTTAAAGCATCATTATAAAAACATATCAGTATAAAAATTAATGAGATATACATTCTTTTAAAAAATCTGTTGTATAGTTTACATTTACAGTACACCTAAATTCAGAAAAGTTACATTTTAAGTATTTAATAGAGACTTAGACAGCAGAGTCCAGAACTGTAAAATGAAAGGGTGGGATTAAAGAATATGTATATTTCCTTTTGCTCTATAATAACATCAATTATGAAACATCTAACTTTCTAATATCTCACCAACACTTACCTATCTATTATCTATCTATCCATCCATCTCTGCGATTGAGTGCCCTGTATGTACCAGGTACTGTATTAAGTTCCAGGAAAAGGCTGACAACTTAGGAATGTTTCCAATCTCCAGAAGTTCACTATCTATCAGGGAAAGAACAATTTCTAAGTCTGTAAAGAAAATGACACAAATTAAGAAGGCAATGCAGAGAGACAGATTAAAAAAACAAGGTGAGGGCAGGGTGTACGCACCAAGGAAGAAATGGCCAATTCCCCTGAGTACAGAGAAGAGGGCCAGGAGAGCATTACAGAATAGGTGATGCTTGACCTGAGTGTACAGAGAGGTGAAGGGTTTCTATTGCTGTGCAAGAGGCAGTGTGATAAAAGGCAAGAGGCAGGGAAGGGCCTGGGCCTACCACGGATCTGAAGGTCATTCTGATGGGTTAGACATGAAGATGCTAGAAAGGAAAGTCATAGCCAGAGACCCCAATTAAGAGCCACACTTTGGAAGGATTTATTAGTAGTGATACTAAGAGGTTTGGACTTCACCCTATAAGTGATAGGGAAGTACTGGTTGATTGGAGGCAGGCATTGGTGTGATCGCTTTGCATTTGAAAAGATCATTTGCCTGAAGTTTGGGGCCTGGGATGGTTAAAGGGGAAGACATGGGGTCAAGGGGACATGTTGAAAGATCACTGCAGTAACCCGGCAGGCAATGATGAGAGATCAGACAAAGATAGAAAAAGAAGAGGACATGGGTGCAGTTAACAGTAAAGACAGCTAATAGGTGTGTAATGAGAGAAGTAAGTAGAGAGCTAGCAAAGGCCCAGTTTCTGACGTAGGTAGCTGAAAAGATAACTGGGCTTTTCCATTCACCATGAGAGGAGAAACAAGAGGAAGTTCTTCAAAAAGAAAAAAAATCATTATAGAAGTTTCCAGAAACATTCATCTTATATGGAGTGCTCCTCTATAATAAGTCTGTCTTGGTCAAATTCAGTACAAGGGATTTGATTAGTTTGTCCTTTTATGAAAAGCTCATTGGAAGAAGTAGATTTTTTAAAAAATGGTTTTGTATGATTTTCAGACCTACATTGGAACAATCATACCAGGGTATTGTTTGATGCTTGTTTTCTGACAGAACATCTTGAGTTCATGATCTAATGTTCCTGAATCAACCACAAATTCCCTACAGAAAACTAAATTTGTGTGAACTGCAAACTCCTTGTTCTTTTTTGATGCTTCCTTCAGTGATGGAAATATACTGAGCTTCTCTTCACCTCAAGCAGCCATTAGTTTTTATCTGCTCAGCCCTTCTGACCACACTTTTCAGTCTCTTTATCACAGATTTGATCATCATGATTAACAGTCTTTCAGAGCAGCTCCAAGCATTACACACTCCTTTAACATTGATCAAGGCAGTCAGAAAGGGGCAAGATTTCTCCTCTCAACAGCTCTTTTTTTTAGGGATCAAAAGCCTTCCCAGAAAGTCTCCCCACCCAGCAGTCTCCCTTTCAGGACTCACTGAATGGAACTGGGTCACATGCCCACACTTAAGCCACTAGCATCAAAGGGCAATAGAATTACCATGCCCTGGTTTACATCAAATATTATTCATTCCAAAGGACTGTGGAAGTCCTTTTCTTTTCATGTGATACCAAAATAATCATAATCAGTGTATCCATGTCCTATTGCTGCTGAAACAAGTCACTACAAATTTAGTGACTTGAAACAACACAAATTTGTTATCTTACTATTTGAGAAACAGAAGTCTAAAACGGGTTTTACTGTGCAGAAATCAAGATGTCAGCAGGGCAGCACACCCTCTGAAGGCTCTAGCAAAGAATCTGATTCCTTATGTTTTCCAGCTTCTAGAGTCTATCTGCAGTCCTTACTTATGGCCCCATCCTCCACTTTCAAATCCAGCGATAGCATCTTCCAACCTCTGTGTGTTCCTTATGTTGTAATGACTTTTCTGAATCTAACCCTTCCACATTCCTCTTACAAGAACTCTGTTAGTTTATTGCACCCACCCAGATAATCCAGGATATTCTCCCCACCTCTAGATTCTTAAGCTAATCATATCTGTAAAGTCCCTTTTGCCATGTAGAATAACATATTCCCAGTTTTCAGGAATTCAAATGTGGATATCTTTGAGACTCCATTATTCAGCTTTCCACAGTCCGACTTCCCAATCCAAGGACAATGCATGATTGCCACAATGCAATCACTTAGTGTCTACCATATATCAAATCCTGTACTGGACACTTTACAAATGTTATCAGACATATGACTAGCACTAAAACTTTGAGAGAGGTAATGTCCCCCTTTTGTAGACAAGGAGAAAGATGCTCAGAATGTCTACAGTAATGGGGTGGGAACAGGCTCAATTCAAACCCAGATCTACTTGCATCTCTAACTTGTGCTCTATCATGCTTTCTTCCACTTGGAAAAGTCCACCAGAAGCCACCAAGTGAAGTGTTTGAGTCACCAAAGTTCCATGATTTCCATGTATATTTTATTGTGCCAAATATATACATGAACCCTATTTCTCAGAATTCCCAATAAAATGTAGACTTGTCATTTTTTATAAGTTGTTATTCTTTTTTATTTCTTCTTCTTCTTTTTAATTTATTTTTCTCACCATAGCACATACTCTCTGCAACGTCCATTCCCCAGCCACCCCATTCCTCCCAACCCCTCCCCTCCAGCAATCAGTTTGTTTCCTAAGATTAAGAGTCTCTTATGGTTTCTCTCCCTCTCTAGTTCCTTCTTATTTCCTTTTTCCCTCCCTTCCCCATGATCCTCTGTCTTGTTTCTCAAATTCCTCATACCAGTGAGATCATATAATTCTCTTTCTTTGATTGACTTAATTTGCTTAGCATGATACCCTCTAGTTTCAACCATGTCATTTCAAATGGCAAGATTTCAATTTTTGATGGATGCATAGTATTCCATTGTATATAGATTCCACATCTTTATCCATTCACCTGTCAATGGACATCTAGGCTCTGTCACTAGTTTGGCTATTGTGGACATTACTGCTATTAACATTCAGGTGTACATGCACCTTCGGTTCATTACATTTGCATTTTTAGGGTAAATACCCAGTAGTGCAATTGCTAGGTCATAGGGTAGCTCTATTTTTGACTTTTGGAAGAACCTCCATACTGTTTTCCAGAGTGGCTGCATCAGCTTGCATTCCCACCAATAGTGTAGGAGGATTCCCCTTCTCTAAATCTTCACCAACACCTATCATTTCCTGAGTGGCTAATTTTAACCATTCTAATTGGTATGAGGTGGTATCTCACTGTGGTTTTGATTTGTATTTCCCTGACACTGAGTGGTCTGAAGCACTCTTTCATGTGTCTGTGGGCCATTTGGATGTCTTCTTTGCAGAAATGTCTATGCATGTCTTCTGCCCATTTCTTAATTGTATTATTTGTTCTTTAGGTATTCAGTTTAATAGGTTCTTTATAGATTTGGGATACTAGCCCTTTATCTGATATGTCATTTGCAAATATCTTCTCCCATTCTGTCAGTGGTTTTTTGGTTTTGTTAGCTGTTTCCTTTCCTATGCAAAAGCTTTTTATCTTGATGAAGTCCTAATAGTTCATTTTTGCCCTTGGTTCCCTTGTGTTTGGCAATGTTTCTAGGAAGACGTTGCTGTAGCAGAGGTAAAAGAAGTTGCTTCCTGTGTTCTCCTCAAGGATTTGGATGGATTCCTGTCTCACATTGAGGTCTTTCATCCATTTTGACTCTATTTTTGTGTGTGGTGTAAGGAAATGGTCCAGTTTCATTCTTCTGCATATGGCTGTCCAATTTTCCCAACTCCATTTGTTGAAGAGACTGTCTTCTTTCCACTGGACATTCTTTCCTGCTTTGTCAAAGATTGGTTAAACATAGAGTTGAGGGTCCATTATTGGGCTCTCCATTCTGTTCCATTGACCTATGTGTTTTTGTGCCAGTACCATACTGTCTTGATGATGACAGCTTTGTAATTATCATTCAGGGTCTTTTCTGGTTCCATACAAATTTTAGGATTATTTGCTCCATTTCTTTGAAAAAAGTTGATGGTATTTTGATAGGGATTTTATTAAATGTGTAGATTGCTCTAGGTAGCATAGATATTTTCACAATATTTGTTCTTCCATTCCATGAGCATGAAATGTTTTTCCATTTCTTTGTGTCTTCCTCAGTTTCCTTCAAGAGTACTCTAGTTTTCTGAGTACAGATGCTTTGCGTCTTTGGTTAGGTTTATTCCTAGGTATCTTAAGGTTTTGGGTGCAATTGTAAATGGTATCAATCATTAATTTCTCTTTCTTTTGTCTTGTTGTTGGGGTATAAAAATGCAACTGATTTCTGTGCATTGATTTTTATATCCTGACACTTTACTGAATTCCTGTATGAGTTCTAGCAGTTTTGGAGTGGATTCTTTTGGGTTTTCCACATAAAGTATCATATAATCTGCAAAGAGCAAGTGTCTGACTTCTTTGCCAATTCACAAATCTTTTATTTCTTTTTGTTGTCTGATTGCTGAGGCTAGGACTTCTAGTACTATGTTGAATAGCAGCAGTGGTGGTGGTGGACAGCCCTGCCATGTTCCTGGCCTTACGGGAAAAGCTCTGTTTTTCCCCATTGGAGATGATATTTTCTGTGGGTTTTTCATCAATGGCTTTTATGATGTTGAGGTATGTACCCTCTATCCGACACCATGAAGAGTTTTGATCATGAAAGGATACTATGCTTTGTCAAATGCTTTTTCAGCATCTATTGAGAATATCATATGGTTCTTGTTCTTTCTTTTATTAATGTATTGTATCACACTGATTGATTTGTGTGTGTTGAACCAACCTTACAGCCCAGGAATGAATCCCACTTGGTCTTGGTGAATAATCCTTTTACTGTACTCTTGGATACTACTGGCTAGTGTTTTGGTGAGAATTTTTGCATCCATGTTCATCAGGGATATTGGTCTAATTCTCCTTTTTGATGGGGTCTTTGCTTTGGGGATCAAAGTTATGCTGGCCTCATAAAATGAGTTTGGAAATTTTCCTTCCATTTCCTTTTATTTATTTATTTATTGGAACATAGCCAGAAACATAGATATTAATTCTTCTTTAAATGTTTGGTAGAATTCCCCTGGGAATCCATCTGGCCCTGGGCTCTTGTTTGTTGGGAGATTTTTGATGACTGTTCAATCTCTTTACTGGTTATGGGTCTGTTCAGGTTCCCTATTTCTTCCTGGTTCATTTTTGGTAGTTTATACATCTCTAGGAATGCATCTCTTTCTTCCAGATTGTCAAATTTGCTGGCGTATAGTTTCTCACAATATAGTCTTATAATTGTTTGTATTTCTTTGGTGTTGGTTGTGATCTCTCCTCTTTTATTCGTGATGTTATTAATTTTGGTCCTTTCTCTTTTCTTTTTGATAAGTCTGGCCAGTATATCAATCTTATTAATTCTTTCAAAAAACAAGCTCCTACTTTCCTTGATCTGTTCTACAATTCCTTTGGTTTCTATTTCCTTGATTTCTGCTCAGTCTTGATTATTTATCTTCTCCTGCTGGGTTTAGGCTTTCTTTGCTGTTCTTTCTCCAGCTCCTTTTGGTATAAGGTTAGGTTGTGTATTTGAGATATTTCTTGTTTCTTGAGAAAGCCTTATATTGCTATATACTTTCCTCTCAGGACTGCCTTTGCTGCATCCCAAAAATTTTGAACAGCTGTGTTTTCATTTTTATTTGTTTCCATGAATTTTTTGAATTCTTCTATAATTTCCTGGTTGACTCATTTATTCTTTAGTAGGATGCTCATTAGCCTCCATTATTTGAGTTCTTCCCAACTTTCCTCTTGTGGTTGAGTTCTAGTTTCAAAATATTGTAATCTATTCTTCTGTAGTGCACATGGAACATTCTCCAGAATAGACCACATCCTGGGTCATAAATCAGGTCTCAACTGGTATCAAAAGACTGGGATCATTCCCTGCATATTTTCAGACCACAATGCTCTGAAGCTAGAACTCAATCACAAGAGGAAATTTGGAAAGAACCCAAATACATGGAGACTAAACAGCATCCTTCTAAAAAATGAATGGGTCAACCAGGAAATTAAAGAAGAATTGAAAAAATTCATGGAAACAAATGATAATTAAAACACAATGGTTCAAAATCTGTGGGACACAACAAAGGCAGTCCTGAGAGGAAAATGTAGAGCAGTACAAGCCTTTCTCAAGAAACAAGAAAGGTCTCAAGTACACAACCTAACCCTACACCTAAAGGAGCTGGAGAAAGAACAACAAAGAAAGCCTAAACCCAGTAGGAGAAGAGAAATCATAAAGATCAGAGCAGAAATCAGTGATCAGAGCAAATCAGAAATCAGAACAAATCAATCAATGTGATACAATACATTAATAAAAGAAAGAACAAGAAACATATGATACTCTCAATCGATGCTGAAAAAGCATTTGACAAAGTGCAGCATCCCTTCCTGATTAAACTCTTCAAAGTGTAGGGATAGAGGGCACATACCTCAATATTATCAAAGCCGTCTATGAAAAACCCACTGCAAATATCATTCTCAATGGAGAAAAACTGAAAGCTTTTCCACTAAGGTCAGGAACACAGCAGGGATGTCTGTTATCACCACTGCTATTCAACATAGTACTAGAAGTCCTAGCCTCAGCAATCAGACAACAAAAAGAAATTAAAGGCATCCAAATCGGCAAAGAAGAAGTCAAACTATCACTCTTTGCAGATGATATGATACTCTATGTGGAAAACCCAAAAGACTCCATGCCAAAACTGCTAGAACTTGTACAGGAATTTAGTAAAGTG
>PISX010005641.1:0-30851 GCA_004024625.1 Mellivora capensis | reverse complement strand
CCAGAAAACTATAAAGTACTCATGAAAGAAATTGAGGAAGACACAAAGAAATGGAAAAATGTTCCATGCGCCTGGATTGGAAGAACAAATATTGTGAAAATGTCTATGCTACCTAAAGCAATCTACACATTTAATGCAATCCCTATCAAAATCCCACCCATTTTTTTCAAAGAAATGGAACGAATAATCCTAAAATGTATATGGAACCAGAAAAGACCTCGAATAGCCAAAGGAATATTGAAAAAGAAGGCCAAAGTTGGTGGCATCACAATTCCAGACTTCAAGCTCTATTACAAAACTGTCATTATCAAGACGGTATGGTACTGGTACAAAAACAGACACATAGATCAGTGGAACAGAATAGAGAGCCCAGAAATAGACCCTCAACTCTATGGTCAACTAATCTTCGACAAAGCAGGAAGGAATGTCCAGTGGAAAAAAGACAGCCTCTTCAACAAATGGTGCTGGGAAAATTGGACAGCCACATGCAGAAAAATGAAATTGGACCACTTCCTTACACCACACATGAAAATAGACTCAAAATGGATGAAGGACCTCAATGTGAGAAAGGAATCTATCAAAATCCTTGAGGAGAACACAGGCAGCAACCTCTTTGACCTCAGCCACAGCAACTTCTTCCTAGGAACATCGCCAAAGGCAACAGAAGCAAGGGCAAAAATGAACTATTGGGATTTCATCAAGATCAAAAGCTTTTGCACAACAAAGGAAACAGTTAACAAAACCAAAAGACAATTGACAGAATGGAAGATATTTGCAAACGACATATCAGATAAAGGGCTAGTATCCAAAATCTATAAAGAGCTTAGCAAACTCAACATCCAAAGAACAAATAATCCAATCAAGAAATGGGCAGAGGACATGAACAGACATTTCTGCAAAGAAGACATCCAGATGTCCAACAGACACATGAAAAAATGCTCCACATCGCTCAGCATCAGGGAAATACAAATCAAAACCACAATGAGATACCACCTCACACCTGTCAGAATGGCTAAAATTAATAAGTCAGGAAATGACAGATGCTGGCGAGGATGCAGAGAAAGAGGAGCCCTCCTACACTGCTGGTGGGAATGCAAGCTGGTGCAACCACTCTGGAAAACAGTGTGGAGGTTCCTCAAAAAACTGAAAATAGAGCTACCGTATGACCCAGCGATTGCACTACTGGGTATATATCCTACAGATACAAACATGGTGCTCCGAAGGGGCATGTGCACCCGAATGTTTATAGCAGCAATGTCCACAAGAGCCAAACTATAGAAAGAACCTAGATGTCCATCAACAGATGAATGGATAAAGAAGATGTGGTATATATATACAATGGAATACTATGCAGTCATCAAAAGAAATGAAATCTTGCCATTTGCGATGACGTGGATGGAACTAGGGGGTATTATGCTTAGCGAAGTGAGTCAGTCGGAGAAAGACAACTATCATATGATCTCCCTGATATGAGGAAGTGGAGATGCAACATGGGGGGTTTGGGGGATAGGAAAAGAAAAAAAATGAAAGAAGATGGGATGGGGAGGGAGACAAACCATAAAAGACTCAATCTCAAAAAACAGACTGAAGGTTGCTGGGGGGAGTGGGGACAGGAGAGGGCGGTGGGGATATGGACATTGGGGAGGGTATGTGCTATGATGAGTGCTGTGAAATGTGTAAACCTGGCGAGTCACAGACCTGTACCCCTGGGGATTAAAAACACATTATATATTTATTAAAAATTTTTAAAAAAAAACATTGTAATCTGAAAATATGCAGGGACTGATCCCAGTCTTTTGGTACTGGCTGAGACCTGATTTGTGGCCCAGGATGTGATCTATTCTGAAGAATGTTCCATGTGCACTAGAAAAGAATGTGTATTTTGTTGCTTTGTGATGGAATGCTCTGAATATATCTGTGATGTCCATCTGCTCCAGTGTGTCATTTAAAGCCTTTATTTCCCTGTTGATCTTTTGCTTAGATGATCGGTCCATTTCAGTGAAGGGGGTGTTAAAGTCCCCTACTATTGTTGTATTATTGTTGATGTGTTTCTTTGATTTTGTTATAATTGGTTTATATAGTTGGCTGCTCCCATAGTGTGGTATAGATATTTAAAATTGTTAGATCTTCTTGTTGGACAGACCCTTTAAGTATGATACTATGTCCTTCCTCCTCTCTTATTATAGACTTTGACTTAAAATCTAATTTGTCTGATATAAGGATTGCCACCCCAGCTTTCTTTTGATGTCCATTAGCATGGCAAATTGTTTTCCACCCCCTCGCTTTCAATCTGGAGGTGTCTTAGAGTCTAAAATGAATTTCTTACAGACAGCATATAAATGGGTCTTTTTTTTTAATCCATTCTGATACCCTGTGTCTTTTGATTGGGGCATTTAGCCCATTTACATTTAGGGCAACTGTTGAAAGATATGAATTTAGTGCCATTGTATTGCCTGTAGGGTGACTGTTACTGTATATTGTCTCTATTTCTTTCTGGTCTATGTTACTTTTAGGCTCTCTCTTTGCTTAGAGGGGCCCTTTCAATATTCCCTGTAGGGCTGATTTGGTGTTTGCAAATTCTTTTAGTTTTTGTTTGTTGTGGAAGCTTTTTATTTCTCCTTCTTATTCAATGACAGCCTAGCTGGATATAGTATTCTTGGCTGCATAATTTTCTCGTTTAGCGCTTTGAATATACCATGCCAGTTCTTTCTGTCCTGCCAGGTCTCTGTGGATAGGCCTGCTGTCAATCTAATATTTCTACCATTATAGGTTACAGACCTCCTGGCCCTAGCTGCTTTCAGGATTTTCTCTTTGTCTCTGAGTTGTAAGTTTTACTATTAGATGAAGGGGTGTTGACCTATTTTTATTGATTTTGAGGGCGGTTCTCTGTGCCTCCTGGATTTTTTTTAAAAGATTTTACTTATTTATTTGACAGAGAGAGAGATCACAAGTAACAGGGGCAGGTAGAGAGAAAGGGGGAAGCAGGCTCCCTATTGAGCAGAGAGCCCAGTGTCAGGGTTTGATCCCACGACCCTGAGATCATGACCTGAGCCAAAGGCAGAGGTCTGATCCATCCAGGTGCCCCTGTCTCCTGGATTTTGATGCCTGTTTCCTTCCCCAAATTAGAGAAATTCTCTGCTATTATTTGCTCCAATATACCTTCTATCCCTCTTGCTCTTTCTTTTTCTTTGGGATCCCAGTTATCCTAATACTGTTTTGTCTTATTGTATCACTTATCTCTGGAATTCTCCCCTTGTGATCCAGTAAACATTTTATCTCTCTTTTTCTCAGTTTCTTTATTCTCCATCATTTCATCTACTATATCATTATTCTCTCTTCTGCCTCATTTATTCTAGCAGTAAGAGCCTCCATTTTGGATTGCACCTCATTAATAGCTTTTTTTATGTCACCTTGATTAGAGTTTAGTTCTTTTATTTCTCCAGAAAGGGATTCTCTAGTATCTTCCATGCTTTTTTCAAGCCCAGATAGCATCTTTTTAATCATCATTCTGAACTCTAGTTCTGACATCTTACTAATGTCCATATTGATTAGGTCCCTAGCAGTAAGTACTGTTTCCTGTTCTTTCTTTCTTTCTTTTTTTTTTTTTTTTTGAAGTGAGTTTTTCTTCCTTGTCAGAGAAGAATAGATGAATGAGAGAACAAAATGCTAATAGGATAAGAACGACCCCAGAAAAATATATACTAACCAAATCAGAAGAGACCTGATATCAGGAGGTGAAAAAAGTTGATATAATTAGACTGGTGAATAGAATGGAGCCACACACTTGATTTTGGGTGTTATTTTGGTCTATTAGAAGAAAGTGGCTCCAAAAAATTTTAAATAAATAAATAAATAAACCAAAATATACCATATATATATATATATATATATATATATATATATATATATACCAAAATAAGGGCAAATACGATGAAGGGATGGAATATGACTGTAAAGATGAAAATTTTAAAATATTTTTATAAAGGAATTGATAAGAAGTTGGCTGAAAAAAGAAAAAAAAAAAAGAAAGAGAGAATGTGATCAGGCTGGAGACTAGAACAAAGCTATTTGCTAGATTTAGGGTATATTTTGGTCTGTTAGAAGAAACTTTATCCCAAAATTTTTTTTAAAGATTTTATTTATTTATTTGTCAGAGAGAGAGAGAGAGCGAGCACAGGCAGAGGGCAGAGGCAGAGGGAGAAGCAGTCTCCCTGCTGAGCAAGGAGCCTGATGTGGGACTCAATCCCAGGATGCTGTATCCCAAAATTCTAAATAAAGAAAAAGTTATATGTATACAAAAAATAGGGTTAAATACAATGAAGGGATAGAATATGACTATACAAATGAAAATTGAAAAAGATTTTTAACAAGGTATTGATAAGATAAAATAGTTTAAATAGGTTAAGATAGGAAAGAGGAAACATTCAAAAAATAGAAAATGAAAAAAATAATGAAAATTTTAAAAATTCAACTTTGAAAGACTAAAGAATCATTAGGAAAAAAACCACTAACTCTATGTGCTATGTTCCTCTAGCACTGGTGTTTTGCAGTTCTCATTGATTGGTGAACTTGGTCTTGGCTGGATGTTCTTGCTGATCTTCTGAAGGAGGGGCCTGTTGCAGTGATTCTCAAATGTCTTTGCCCAAGGCTGAATTGCACCACCCTTGCTGGGGGCCAGGCTAAGTAATCTGCTTGGGTTTCCTCTTGATAGCTTTTGTTCCCTGATGCTTCCCATACAGCTTTGGAGGATGATAATGAAGATGGCAGGCTCCCAATCTGATCTGGCCCTGTAGGAGTTTAGAGCTCGGGGCCCCACTCCTCAGTGAACTCTCAGAGAAAACCAGTCAATCATTCATATCTCCCTGGTCTCAGACTGCACTCCATGCTCACCCAACCTGTGATGCAGTGTTTCTATCTCTGACACACAATCCTGTTTGGAGTCTCCAAATCCAGCAGTTCCTGCCGCATGCTCCTGAGCCACTCCTCCTGGAGGAGGAAGGGGGGGAGTCTCCCCAGATCTGCCACTTGGGGGTCCCTGCTCAAAGAGCAGTGGCCCAACTGAGCCTCAGATCATGGTTTAACATAACCGTAAGCTGAGAGCCCTCTCCTCAACTCTGTCTTTGAAGCCAGCTTCCCTACTCTAATACCTGGGAGCTATGCCACACTCAGGCACCCCCTGGTCTTTCTGTGACCCCAGGGGTCCTGAGACCACACTGTCTCTACGAGGGCTCCACCCTCCACTTAGCCACTGGAGGATCATCCCTCCATAGAGCAGACTTGTAAAAGTTCTGATTTCGTGCTCCACTGTTCTACCACTTGCCAGGAGCCAGCCCCTCACCCCGCAGTCTCTCTTCCCATATATCCCCTCAGATTCACTTCTCCACATGTCCTACTTTCCAGAAAGTGGTCACTTTTCTGTTCCTAGAATTGTTGCTCTTCTTTTTGATACCCTTTTGAGTCTGTAGGTGTTCAGAATGGTTTGATAACTAGCTGAATTCCTGGGACTAGATGAAATTTAGATCTCCTACTCTTCTGCCATCTCTCTCCTCCCCTGTTGCCCTTTTTTTTGTTTTACATAAAGCTAGTAATTAATTTAATTTCATTTCAGTTTACTTCTGAGGACTTTGTCCCTACCTACCTATTTCTATTCCCTGCCTATGCGTTTTAAGGTCATTGAAGCAAAGATTTTTAGAAAATGAAAGTTTTAAAATAATATTAATAATATCTAGAGGGTTTACTGTTTTATTTCCTTTTTGTTTTAAAGTCTCAGAGTAGTTTATAGTTGCTTGAAATAATTCTAATAGGTTGTGTCCCTGGGAAGAATTCCCCTATCTATTTAAAGGTAGACACATAAAAATAATATTTGTGGTAAATAAAGTATTAAAAATGTGTTTATAGTTTTGAAAATTGGCAAGGTTGATGCATGGATTTTAACACATATAATGGTAAGTAGCTGTATCGATATATTAGGGGACAAAGACATCTTCTGAACCTGATAACACCAGTTTGTGGAAAGGCAATAAAGTGGTGGGTAGAGAGACAAATTCTTATTTTTACACATGATGAATTCCTAGGAACACATACTAAAACCAAATACAGAAAAGTTGAACGATAGCCTTACATATTACAAGCAGATGGTCTATTCTAAAAAAGCTATAAAAATGAAAATAATAATAAAGTTAAATTCCTAAGCACACTTCAGCTTTTAGATCAACTTCAATGACATATTCCCAGCTTATTCTGTTTTTTTTTTCTATCTTCCTTTACAACTGAATGCCACAGTCAACTCTTACATCTGATGAGTATCCAATAGAAACTAAAAAATGAAACACTCTGGTGGCCACAGCCTTCATTTTAATCATTACCTCACTAGTGGCAACACTTGGTTTTCCTGTTTTCCATTCCTGTTTAAATATTAAGAATGAAATCCCATAAGATACTTATTTAAATAATTACAGAAGTACAGCCAACACTGAGCTACTGGCTGGCAAGCAGTCATGATAGCCAGTAGACGTCATACCAAATTCAACATAAGAAAGGCAGTTTGTTATTATGTATTGTGTATAAAAAAGAATTAACATACTAAACAGAAGAGAATAAAAGCCTATATTCCAGTTCTCAAATGTTGAGTCTCCAGTATCTCAACTAGTACATATAATAGCTTCATGCATGTGTAGGGAGGGAGGGTTGGGGGAGAGGTTCTGTCTATCTGTCTTTATCTCTCTGTCTTTCTCTCTGTGTCTTTCTCTCTCTGTCTGGGAAGCAAGCTTGGCATTTTGTCTGAAGCTCCAACAATTTTCTTCCACCAAAATGCTTCAGAACAATGCAGGTCCAATATAGTACCTTTCTTCAATATCCCCACAAACCCACATTCCTCCTTTCTCCTTCCAGAGTTAGAACTTAAGACCCATCCAACTTCAGGTGCATGAGATTATGTGGCATCTGGTGTAAGCCTTCCCAGCA
This sequence comes from Mellivora capensis, assembly GCA_004024625.1. Lineage (NCBI taxonomy): Eukaryota > Metazoa > Chordata > Mammalia > Carnivora > Mustelidae > Mellivora > Mellivora capensis. Next base: position 23,888 of record PISX010005641.1, on the reverse strand, counting down.
GCTATCAACACTGCTGTTTTCCAGATGTGCACCCATTCACTGCATGCCAGGGTTGTGGCTGCAAATTTGGAAGTCTGCAAATGAGTCATGAAGTCAAAATGACTAGGAAGCTCCAGCATTGGCCATTACATAAAAATCAAAATTTAGACCATCCACTGATTTTTTCTTTAAAAGTATTGATGAAGAGGATTGCCTTACAACCAGAACCACACTTGATATTGGGCAGAAACTCATGGATAGTTTTTCTCTGGCCCTTGGGGAATGTCAGAAGGTTCCTATTAAAGTGAACACTGAGTAATAAACTTTAATAGTCTCCAGAGGTACGTAATGCCAGAGAATAATATATAAAAAATGCTGATTTAATAAGAATAGTTATAAACTCCTCATAAATCACTTATTGCAAAGCATAATTTTGAATTACTTAAAAGATACTAAAACCATGATAAATTATTACTCATGCTGAACTAAGCCTTATGTGTACAGTATCAAACAAGTAGATCAATTAATGTCCTTAATTAGCAGCTGATGAGGAGAAATCATGCATAGCTTTAAAAGAATCCTGTAACGTCTGTGAAATTTCCAAGTCTGTTGGCTAAAATAAGCTTTTCCCTTTCACAGTTATTTTTTTTTCCTGGACCTCCCTGCAAGCTGTCAACCCAATATATCATGCAGGATTGTGAAGCTGCCCATCACAGGAAATTGCTGTCTGACAAAGGTATTTGTAATCTGTAATGATTACTGTATCTGTCAAGCAGATAGTTAAAGTAATATCATAAAACCAAGAAAATCTGATGCTTCCCCATATGTCTGGGTAACCAGTGTTCCTTCCCTCATACAAGCACTTAACAGATGCACTGTATTTGTTAGCAGAATACAAAATAAAACATAACAAAGCCTATTTTCTCCAATTTGCATAAGCAGTACCGATGTGGGAGGGGAACTTGGAATGAAAGATTCTGGGTTGCTTTTGCTTGTATCTTCCAGTTGTCAAAATCTGAAAAGGTATAATCACCCTGACAAGAAAGGAGTCAGTGGTTCCTATGGCAATGTTGGGAGGGGAATGCCAAAGAAGAACCAAAAGAGGTAAGAAAGGGGTCAAGATTATTACTATCATCTCCTTTCTCTCGGAATCTTGTTATTTTAGACATTTTGACTCAAAAAAAAATCCAATTTTAGTGACTTTTCTTGATGTTTCATGGGCAAGTGTCAAATTGCAAGTCATGGAGAAGAATGAGGGGAAGAGAGTAGAAAGAAGGTTCTCATGATGGAATCAGGCCACTGAGATCTAAGTCATAGAGGACTTTCAGGAGTTTCACTCCTGTCCCCAAAGTGAGGCAGAACTCACAACCAAACTCAAAGCCTTTCAGAGAAAATGAGGAGGAGGAGTGATGGAGCACTTTGATTACCTCTTGAAACACATTTTCAAGTCTGGGCAAGATATAGTGGCAATCTGCGAAGTCCCCGAACATCACACTTTATCCCAGATAATTTAATAATTATCTGCAGTTTAGTTTGTGGTGGAGTTATTATATTTGGAAATTAAGAATTTGGAAAAGTTCCTGACACAAGCATTATCCGTAGCATAAGACCTCTGTATTATAAAAATTGCTACCTAAGGCAAGCACTTCGTCTCTGTATTCCAGTTTTCTTATAATCAACAACAAGTATAAAAACATCTATTTTCTCCCCCTTTGTTGCCATATCTAATGCAATAACTGGGTGGGGATGAGTGGAACAGAGCATGCTAAGAAAAGCTGACCTAAAACTGAACCTAGCTACTGAGATGGGGCAGATGTTAGAGGAGCTAGAGTCTGGGGGGCATAGCATGAATAGAGTAAAGGCAAAGAGGGGGCACCAGGATGGACAGCACAGAGAAATAGGGTCTTCCAACAACCACTACTGAATGCATTGGAGGAGAATCCAGGGATATTCATTTGTCAACTCTTTTATTAAGCACCTACTATGTGCCAGGTACTGTGCCAGGTTTTAGGAATGGTGAACCAACTAGGAAGTGTCTCTTCCCTGAGAGATCTTACAAACAGTAGGGATGACAGTTATGATAAAGAAAGTAAGATGTGCCTTAGGAGGATCTAGCAGGAGCTCCTATCTAGGCTGGGACACTAGGGAAGACTTCCTGGAAGGAACACCACTTTGGCCAACCTAAAGCATGAATAGGAGCCAGGCAGGTGAAGAGAGGGAGAAAGAACATCCTGAGCTAGGGGGCATCCTAAGGTCCTACAGAGAAGGAATCCATGGATGTCTGATGAACTGAGAGTGCACCACTGTCTTAGGATTTAGAATACATCAGCTGGGAATAACAGGAAGTGAATTGAAAGGAGGGGTGGAGAAAAGGGCAAATTCCTACAGGTTTTGTAACTCAGATTAAGACTTATCTAAGCACCAAGAGATATTATTAAGGAATATAAGCAGAGGAGAAGCATGCTCTGATTTGTGTCTTTGAACATCACTGGCTTTGATGTGAAGGATGTATTTGAGGAAAGTTTAATGCAAGGCTTCACAGCTTTAGGCTGCTGCTGAAGTAGTCCAGACAGTGACTCTGGTGATGCCGATAAGGATGTGACAGTGGAAGGGTCAAGAGCCTTTTAGGAAGTAGGCTTAATACATTATGGCACTGATTAGATTGGGCCTGAGGGAGAGGAAAGAATGAACTAAGGATGAAGTCTAGGTTTCCTACTTCAGCTCCAGGATGGGGAGAGGGCATGTTTGAAGAGCCAGTTGGATAGTCCTCATCACAGGTTCATCCTGTATGCAGGCAACAGGACCCAGAAGGTTCAGAAAAGGAGCATCAGATCCAGAAGAAAGATGAGAGAAGCAAAAGGAGCCCCCAAGCTGCCCTCTGCCCTATCCTTTGGCTTTTTGCTTTTGCATTTGCTATTCACCCCCACAATGCCCAAGCCCTGTCAGCAGAGGGAACTGATATCTTGTGCCTCAGTTCTCTAAGTGGCTCCCTACTTCCCTTGATTTGTGACTCTGTCTTTAACCTGACACCTTGGACAGTTGGACATTAACCAGCTGGTATTTTTGAGGAACTTTTACATCCTTTGAGAGATATTCCCCATTAGTTAAAATGTTAACTTCCTCTCATCTGAGACACTTTAGTGTTTTCTTTCTTTCTTTCTTTTTTTAAAGATTTTGTTTATTTATTTGACAGAGATCACAAGTCAGCAGAGAGGCAGGCAGAGAGAGAGGGGGAAGGAGGCTCCCTGCTGAGCAGAGAGCCCAATGTGGAGCTCCATTCCAGGACTCTGAGCCAAAGGCAGAGGCTTTAACCCACTGAGCCACCCAGGCGCCCCAACACTTTAGTGTTTTCAACTTCATATTCCATCCTGGAAATTTTTTTCATTTTTCAGGTAATGACCCAGAAAAGCTAACTGAGAATTATAGCTAAGCCACCAACAATAACTTTCTCAGATGACAAACAAAAGATCAGGAAACTAGAAGTTCCTTCTAGGCATTCACTCACTCATTTATTCATTCCAGTAATATTTATCGAGTCACTCAACAAATATTTTAGAAGCTCCTTTTAATGTTCTAGGCTGTGTTAGGCATTATAGAGGGAACTGTGAGCAAGACAAGTTATCTGCCTCATAGTATATGCATTCCTGTGGAGAGATACTAAAAAAAAAAGTACCCATTCTGGGAAGTGCTATAAAGAAAAAAAATGTGGATGAGGAGTAGGAAGTACCTGGGGATGGCCATTTAAGAAGGAGTGGTCAGGAAAGCTTGAGCTTCTATCAGAGAATGGGACAAGCCGTGCACAGAGTTGGAGAAAGAGCATTCTGGGTAGATGGAACAGCATGTGCAAAGGCTGGGAGGGGGGAAGGGTTTTGGAGGTGGAGGAACACAATGTTGTCCAGGAATATCATAAGTGAGTAGGCAGATGTTTATTATTGAGTGCAGAGGTATAGGCAGGAGCCCTGTGAACTCAAAATTTCATCAGCCATGACAAGAATGTTGGGGTTCATTCCAAGTGCAAAGGAAACACAGGCTGTCTTAAGCAAGGAGTGATAAAATCTGGTGTATTAGTTATAAGGTCACTCTGGCTGCATTGTGGAAACAAACTGGAGTAAAAGCAAGAGACTATGGGAGTCTTTGTGAGAAGTGGGAAATGGGCCCATGACATAATGGAGATGGAAAAAAGTACAGTAGCTTCAAAGAAGTTTGGGGCACAGGGGTGGATGTTGGGGACAAAGGAAGATCTCTCTGTATAAAGCATACACTTTTCTCTTTTCCTTTCTGTACAAACTTCCCATTTTATCTTCACCAATCATGCTGGAAACTATTCCTTTTGGGAATGACAACTTAGTGAATATCATTGGATTAGTTCTGCTTGAGTCTATTTTCCTATCCTGGCCTATGTGTCAGGTGTATTTCAGGTCACTAAGGAAGGATTCTAGACCCAGCCACAAACACTGGAGGGGAGGTTTTTCATTGCTTGGCCCATCTTACCTTCTTTTTCCCTTAACCCCACCCTGCTGGAAAGCACTACGCTCGCACAGCTGGAAAAGATGACTGTTGGGGGCCAGGATGTCACTATTGCTGGGCAGGTGAAGGAATTGCTTTAAAAATAAAATATTGAACCAATTACTAGCCCAGTAAAGAGTCCCGATGCCATTAGATGGGGGCTCCCACTGCTTTGAGAAAAACCAAGGGGGGCTTTGGAGCCCTCCTCAACATTTACTTCCCCTGTGCCTCCTTAACCTCTAGTGTGGGACAACTAGTCTAGCATTGCCTTTTGTACGCTGACTTTGGATACCATGGAGTCATTCCTGCATGAGGGCATCATCACAAATTTTATAGGCTGTTCTAAGAGGATCAAACACAGTGTCTGTATTAGCCTCTGACTAAGAAATATCTTCCAGTGAAAACACAATGATTGAGCCCCATTTCATCCTCCTCCCCAAATAGATCTCCTCTTTTCCCAATAAAATTTGTACCAACTAGGGGCACAAAGTGTACTAAATGTTGTCCATTTTTGGTATTCCCTGTGAGTTAAATGAGAGCAGGTCTCACCTCTGTTCTAGAAAGTGACCCAGAACCAGCTTAGGCAAGGAAGGGAATTGCTTGCAGATTCTCTATATGTGTCTTTAAGTGTAGAACTTTCTTAGCATGTCCCTGGAAAGGAAACTGATGGGGAGTAATTGGTGACAGGGAAAGAGACTTGCAGGGCTCTCCATCTGGTGATGAAGCAGACTGCAGCTTTATTTAGTTCAGATGCTGCTGCTCTTCGTCCTTTTGTAAGATTTCAGCTGTCTTGTTAGATGGTTCCTCAGCACCAAATATTCCTTCCAAATCATTTCATTTCTAATAACAAAAATAACCCAGTATTTCTGAATCATTTACATATAAAAGCTTTTTAAATGGTGTATCGCAGTTGAGAGAAATTTCTGGGGGGAGAAAGTTGTGGTTTTTTTATCCCTATGTCATCCCCACAACAACTGCGATGGTGAAATTCATCTGGTATATTAACATTTATGTACCAGAAAGAAAAGAAGCTAAATGTATGGCTTATCTTTCTGTCAGTTCTGACCCTCTCCAAATGTTTTGCAGGATAGATAGTAAGATGGAAAAAACCTGCCCAAACTCAATGGCTCAGACTATTCTGTTCACTGTGTTGCCATCTTAACACAAAATGCTTCTTTTAAAAATGGGAACCAGACTATGTATCCATGGAGGGGAATTAAATTATCTATTATTTGAACTACAGCAGCAAGTTTAGGAATCAAGATGATTTTACTTTCCTGCTTCAGGTTGTTTGCCTAATAGAAGAGGTAGATTATACTGACCAGTTGTTGTCTCATAAAAAAATAAAAAAGTTGTAGTACTGGGTGTTATACACAACTGATGAATCATTGAACACTACATCTGAAACTAATGATATACTATATGTTGGCTAATTGAATTTAAATTTTTTAAAAAGTTGTATTTTCTAATTTGTAAACTGTAAAATTTACTCCTTGTGCTATACAATTAATTCTGTGGGATCTGACAAATACATAGAGGTGTGTGTCAACCACAATCAAGATACACAAAGTTTCACTGCCCTCCCCCCAAATTATCTCATGCCGCTCTTTTGTAATTAACTTGTTCCCTCCATCATCCCCACTCTTCTCTTTTCTGTCCCTACAGTTTTGCCTTTTCTAGAATGTCATATAAATAAAATCATGCACTATATAGCCTTTTGGATTTGGCTCCTTCACTTAACAAAATCCATTTGAAATTCATTCAAGTTGTTGCATGTATCAATAGTTCATTCTTCCTTGTTGTTGAGTAGAATTGCATTATGTGGACATACCACAATGTGTTTATCCATTCACCCACTAGAGGACATTTGGGTGGTTTCCAGGTTTGGGAGATTACATATAAAACTTCTATAAACATTTGTGTACAGATTTTTATTCGGACTTAATTTTCTATATCTTTTGGCTAAACACCTAGGAATGAGATAGCTAGATCTTGTAGTAAGGGTAGGTTAAATTTTTTTTAAAAAACATTTATGGTTTTCAATGGAGTTGTGTATTTTACATTCCCATCTGTAATCCAAGAGAGTTCCAGCTTCTCCACATCCTCACCAGCACTTAGTATTATCATTTCTTTAAATTTTAGCCATTCTGATAGGTGTGAGGTTCATCATTGTGTTTTATTACAAAAGGAGAGATTTATTTATTTATTTATTTGCGAGAGAGGGTGCACAAGCATGGGTAAGGGCACAGGGAGAGAGAGAGAAGAAGACTCCCTGCTGAGCTCAGAGCCTGACCAGGGCGGGGACAGGAGGGAGTTCCTCAATCCCACCATCTTGAGATCATGACCCAAGCCAAAACCAAGAGGCTGACACCCAACTAACTCGGACACCCAGGTACCCCTATCATTGTGCTTTTAAATTGCATTTCCTCAAAAATGACTCCTTCAGTTCCAACCATCATATCCATACTTTACGTAAGAAGAATGGAAAGACAACAGGCAAAACGCATATGCTAGTGCAAGTGATTCTCTTTTTCTAAAAGATTTATTTATTATTTAATTTGTTGAAGGGCAAGTGTTGGAGGGAGAGAGAGTCTTAAGCAGACTCCACACAGACAGTGGAGTCCATCTTGGGGTTTGATCTCATGACCCTGAAATCACGACCTGAGCCAAAACCAAGAGTCAGACACAGAACTGACTGTGCCACCCAGGTGGCACCCTTTTTAAGTGGCATTGCTGGGAGCCCCACCCAACAATTTTTGATTGCCTATCATTGACCAGAACTAGTTACAAGACCACCCCTATGTGCAAGGAAGGTTAAGAAATGTAATTTTTTGTTTGATTTTCTTTTTGTTTTAAATATGTATGTATTACCTTGGTGAAATTGGGAATTTCTTTCTTTTTTTTTTAAGATTATTTATTCATTTATTTATTTGAGAGAAAGATAGCATGAGTAGGGTGAGGGGTAGGGGGAAGAAACAGACTCCCTGTTGAGCAGGGAGCCCTATGTGGGGCTCCATCCTGGGACTCTGGGATCATGACCTGAGCCAAAGGCAAATGCTCAAATGACTGAGCAACCCAGGCACCCAAAAGTGGGAATTTCTAAGTAAGAAGGAAAGAATGGACCTTGAGTTATTGCACGGATTTCCCTTCTTCCACCTCTGTGTGGTCTGTTCCTCACCTGAGGCCAGAGTGATCCTCATCAAAATTCATAAGATCACTCTGGCCTCAGGTGAAGAACAGACCACACAGAGGTGGAAGAAGGGAAATCTGTGCTTCCCATTTCTCTCAGATTAAAATCAAATGTCCTTTCAATTATTCATAAGCCCTTTCCTGATCTGCAACTGCCCCACCTTTTGGAGTTCCTCTGCTAACAATTTTCCCCCTTGATCACTGTGCTGCAGACATTCTGCTATTCTTCCTCTTCCATGAACAAGCCATGCATGCTCTCACTTCTGGATCTTTGCACTTACTACTCCTTCTGCCTGGATATTTCTTCCCTCATATAATCTCACTGCCTTATTTCCAATTCCCACAAGTTGGCACATAAAAGTTCTTGTGTCAGAGAGGCATTTCCTCTTATAAAACCATCTTATATAAAACATAACTACCAACCCCTCTCATATGCTGTTTTATTATTCTTAGTACCTAATGTCATCTGACATATCATATGTTCTACTTATTTGTTAAGGGATCTTTCTTCATGTCTGAAATACAAGGGATCAGGAAACTTGTTTTGTTTGCTCCTATGTCTAAAGTAGGGCATGGCACTCAACAAATATTTGCCAGTGGAATGAATGAAGAGAGGAAGATGGAAGAATGACAATGAAAGAACGAACTTGCAGGAAACTCAAAGAAGAAAGAGTGTTGTGGTATTTGTATAGGTCTTTCCTTTGTATAGGTCCTTTTATCTCCATTTCTCAGCTGGATGAGGAGGACCTCAAGAGAGCTTGGGGTTTTGTAAAAGTAGAACCTGACCTCACACCCCTGACTGCATGTTTATTGAACTAAAATATTCTGAAGAGAGGAGCTAAATATTGTTTTCTGATATTGCAGAGAATGGAAATAGAAGAAGGGATTAGGAATTTGGAAGGAAAGGGATACATAAGTCTTCCCATCTGCCAAGTGGACACAACTAAGGCAGCCAGGCTATGCCATATTGAAAGAGACCCACCCAAGGGCTTTCCAGGCTGTATTAGTTTGCTAGGGCCATCATAACAAAATACCACAGACTGGGTGGCTTAATCATTAGAAATTTATTTTTTCACCATTCTGGAAGCTTGAAGTACAATGCCAAGGTATTGATGGGGTTGATTTCTTCTGAGACATGTTTCCTTACCTTGTAGATAACCATCCTCTCCCTATGTCTTCACATCATTTCTCCTCTGTGCATGCTTCTGTCCTAATTTCCTCTTCTTATAAGGATACCAGTCATACTGGATTGAGACCACCTTCATGACCTCATTTTAACCTAGTTACTTCTTAAAAGATCCAGTTTCCAACTACAGTCACATTCTGAGATACTTAGGGTTAAGACTTCAATACAGGAATTTTGGGAAGACACAGTTCAGCCCATAACATAGGGCAAGGGATTTCTAGCAGAAAGAACTTGTGTAGACTTGCATGTCTTTCCAGAGCACAAGATCTGAGAGCATATTGAAGCCTGTAGGAAAGAACATCACCAAGGCCAGGGAATGGTATAGTACATAAGTTCCCTCAGGGAAATCTTGAAGAACCCACAAGAAGAGTCTCATGAGGAAAGAATTTGCAGTTGGACACCTAACATTTGCCAAGAAACTATATAGCCAAAAGATTATAAGAACAAAAATCAAGAGCTGTTAAAGAAAAAGACCTCCATTCTTTTTTCTTCTGTTTTTCTCTCCTTTCAGACATTGACTCTGGAGGGTGAAGAAGAAGGTGGAGGGAGGAGAGTAAAAGAACAAACCACTAGCCTCTTTCCCACTGCAGGGTGCAGAGCTGTGTGTTACGCCCAAGCTGGGGAAAGGGAAAAATGTTGAATTGGGTGAGAGATGAAAGTTTGATTTCTGAATTTGGCCTGCTGTGGACCGGGGATACTGGGGAGCAAGGCAGGTCAAAAATGTGAAGGCAGTGGGGTTTTACCAGCAGGAGACATGAGGCTGCTTTGGAGGAGTGTCAAATCAGAGTGTCTTGAAGTAACCATGGCTTTCTGGGAGGAGAAGCATTGCCTGTGCCACCAAAACTGTCCTCAAAGATGAAATCCCTAGCAGTACTTGGGAAGGAGTATTTTAATAGTGATTCTGTCAAGAAAGTTAATTGCCCAGGGCACAGTCTCAAGACATTTGTACCCTGGTGATCTTGAGTCCAGGTCTTCCCATTTTCTATGGTTCACTCTCTGATTTCACACAATCACTTCTCATGCACATACCAGGAGCCAAACTACAAGGTCAGAATGGATTCCAGCACCAAACATCACAAAAACTTGGACCCCCAGAGAACTCTCCCCATGGACAAACACCCGATGGGTGGGGCAGGTTTTTGTTTCTACTTCAAAGTACAAAAGGTCTCATGCACTCTTTTCCGAGGAAAATCAGGTTTATGTGTCCTGTAGGCACCTACAAAAGGAGGCCATGTTCTGCAATTCCAAAATGATATTCTGTCTCCACCTAAACATGATATTGCTGGCAAGTTCTCTGTATTAGTTTGCTAGACCTGCCATAAGCGACTGTATGTCTTAAACTACGTATATTTATTCCCTCATATTTCAGGAGATGTCATCAGGATTGGTTCCTTCTGAGCACTGTGAGAATCTATTTTGTGACTGCCTTCTAGATTCTACTAGTTTTCTGGCAGTCTGGTGTTTCTTGCCTTTTAGAAACACACCCTCATCTCTGCCTTCATCTTCACATGGCCTTCTCTGTGCGTGTATGTCTTTGTGTCGAAATCTCTCCTTTTTATAAGGACACCTGCTGTACTGAAAGTTGCAAAGACACTATTTCCAAATAAGGTCACATTATGGAACTACAGAGAGTTCGGATTTCAACATATGAATTTGGGGAGAGGGGGTCAGACACAGTTCAACCCATAACAGTTTTCAGAAAAGAAGAAAAGTTTCATCTCTAGCAGGGCATCCCATTGGCAGAATATCATCCCACTCCAACTATGATTATGATTTTTAAAAATACATATAAACAAAAGCCTGGCAAGAAACCTCACTCAGGTGAAGGAATCACTCAGCAACTAAATAATCAACTCACTATAGAGTAAGATTGACATTGGTACCAACATGTTCCTCTTATCCTAGTCTACTAATAATGCCAAGTAATAGTAGAAAGTAATTGCTTAATTTTTAAAAAATCAATGATTTAAACCTTTGCAAATCAAATATAATTTCCATTAGGCGAAAGAAAAGTGCATGACTTGGAGTCACATTCTTTGAGTGGGCTATGAAGGCTCATATTGAGATGTGAGGCTTCATATTTTATCTGTTAACTTAGCTGCTTGTTGACTCATCTGTACCCAAGAGTTTACACACTAAGATTAAATGTGAGCAGAGCTTTGCTTTGACGTCAAAAGTGTGTTAGGGCTTTTATTTGCTTTGTTTGGAAATATTTTTCTTGGACTGCCTTATTTGATTTTCTATTATCCAGGGAATTTAGAGAAGGCAGAAGCACATCAAGTTTCTTTAGTGTCCCCTACCATCAAGTCACATTAGAACGGTCTTAAAAGAATGGTCCTTGCATGAATGTAGTACTTTTATTCAGGAACTCAGAGTCTTTTACAACAGGTATTATTTTCTGTTTTATAGTTTCAAATGCGGTTGGAAAAAGTCCAAGCTCCATGAATAGATTTGGGGGAAAATCAAAGAATAAAGATTATGATTGAATCCTTAGCCCAGAAGCTATACTTTTTAGAAAAATGAACTCCCTTTATAATTCAGTAATTACCAGGTGCAATGTACCTGAACCTCTGACATCCAAGTGAAATCTAGCTTGGCCAACCAAGGGTATTATTTATTTAACAAATGTTACTAAGCCCTGCTATGTGCCTCAGATTATTCTATGCATGAAGGATGCAGTGATGAGCAAAATTCTCATGAACTTACATCTTGTTGAGAGAAATAGATAACAAATAAGATAAATATGTTAATGTACTGAGTTAAATAGTGTCCCTCCTCCTAAAATTTATGTCTTCCTGAAATTTGTGAAAATGAACTCATTTAGAAATACAGTCTTTACGAGTGTAATCAAAATAAGTTGAGATCATATGAGATTAGGGTGGACCATAAATACATATGAATGATGTCCTTTTAGGAAGAGGAAAATTTGGAAATGGAGAAACACAGGAAAAACACTATGTGATGACAGAGGCAGAGATTGGAGTGAGGCAGCTTCCAGCCAGAGAACACCAAGGATTGCCGGTAACCACCAGAAGAAAGGAGAGAGAACATGCACGTGTTCTCCCTCAGAGCCTCCAGAGGGAACCAACCCTACTGACAACTTGACTTTGGACTTCTAGCCTCCAGAACTGTGGTAGAATAAATATCTGTTGTTTTGAGATAGATGGTTTGTGGTTCTTTGTTACAGCAGCCCCAGGAAACTAGCATGATTTGTGAGTGACAATAAAGGCTTAGGAGAACAAAATAATAAAACAGTGAAGCAGGACAAAAAGTCCTGGAAGATGTTGCAGTGCTATATTGGCCAGGGAAATCCTCAATGAGAAGGTAATATTGAGTAAAGCCCAAACATGATGAGAATACATAAAGGTACCTAGAAAAAGCATCCCAGATAGGAGGAAGAGCATGGGCAAAGGCCCTGTTCAAAGACCGGCAAGGAGGCCAGTCTGGCTGGAGTGGAATAACAAACAAGGAGAGGAAGAGGAGAAAAAGAGCTCAGAGAGGGGATCAGCATCCAGATCATGGAAATGTGGTGAGCTGTTGTAAAGTCTCTTAGGCATTTACTCTCAGTCAGACAGAAAGGAAACTCTTGGAGACTTTGAAACAGGGAAGAGGAGCAGAGGAATGACAAGATCTGACTTATATTTTAATAGGATCTTTGAATTACTGAGATAATTCTGAAAAGAACAAAAGCCGTTAGAAAACAAGTTCAATAATCTAGGTAGGAAATGACAATGGCTTGGACCATGGTAGTGGTTGAGGTGGTAAAACTGATTGCACAGGGTCAGTTCCTGGAAATATTGTGTTGGTGTGGTTGATGATATTTACATGAATAAGATGCGAGACACAAGTAGAAAAGAAGACTCAAAGACTGGTCCAAGATTCTTTGCCAGAGGAGTTGAAAGAAGGGACTTGTCCTTTATTGAGAGGGAAAGGCAGTGGGAGGATGAGGCATGGTGGGGAAGATCAGGAATCTATTTGGGGCATATTAACCTTGAGATATCATTTAGATATATGTGTGAACATTGACAAGGCAGTTGGCTACACAAGATGGAGTTAGAGAGAAGTCTGGGCAGGAGATACAAATTTAGAAGTTGCTGGAACAGAGATGGTATCATGTGCCTATGCATCCCTTATGCCTCTCCACAACACTTCTTGTTTCCCTGCATAATTTGACAATGTAGGGAGGGTGACCCTGCCTCTGACTTGTGACAGTTCTATAACCCTCTATGGGGAGAACTATAAAAAATGACTTACCACACTCTGTTCAATGTTCTAGATTGTTGTACATTTATTTTTTATAATCTATTAAAAATATTAGGTGGTTCACAATTGGGCTTATGTCTTTTATAAGACATAAAATAGGAACACTACAATTTAAAAATGTAGAAGTAGCAATTAGATAAGTTAATTAAGTAAACTAAGCACCTGTGATAGGAGATTTCTTTAAGTTCTTTTATGATCATCACATTTTGCAGGAAGAAGAAAGGAGAGTAAGTACACTCTCCATGGAAAATTTCCTTTAAATTCTTATTATTATCTCACTTTTGGAAAAACATTTTTAATATATTACTTTGAATCAATGAGCAAAAATGTTTCCTCCCAATCCTTCTAATCCAATTTTAAAAAGTTATCTATAAAAACTGGTATAAGTTTGGGGCACCTCCGTGGCTCAGATGGTTAAGTGTCTACCTTCAACTCAGGTCCTGATCCCGGGGTCCTGAGATTGAGCCCCACAGCATTGGGCTCCTTGCTTAGCAGGGAGCTTGCTTCTCCCTCCCACTCTGCCCCTCCCTCCTCCCCATGTGTGCTTTCATTTTCTTGCTCTTTCTTTCTCTCTGTCTCTCAAATAAATAAATAAAATCCTTTAAAGTTTTTGAATTAAAAAAAATTTTTTTAATAAAAAGTCCATATTTTAAAAAGACCTATACATCTGTTTGGATAAAGATTTTTTTTCTGGTATATAATCTATGAAATATTTATTGCATGAATTTTCATTTCAGGGACATTGGATGAGAGTAGAAAATGCTTACTATCATGCTTTTGCAAATAATACAGACTACAAATTATCACTTTAGTATTATCCTTATACACAATGTGTGGTATTACATAAAAATCAAAATGTCACTTCAAGAAATTAGAGTCCATACAAACTGAGTTCTGATTATGTAACTTGGAAATAAGGAGAATTTAGGAAGATAGAGGAATTGATAATTAATATATCTCAGGTACCTCCTTTAAAATAACAAAGTTTGGAAATTGCTAACCTCCCAGTAATTCAATGTGCCTAAAGTGTTGCTATTCTGTAATGTTGATGTAAAAGACAATAGTAAGATTTATACAAATCTTGCAGAAAAATCAAAGAGGAAATATTCCCTAACTCATTCTGATTTCAACATAACCCTAATACCAAAACCTAAAAAAAAAGAAAAAGAAAATTGCAAGCCAATATATTTTATGAATGTAGACATAAAACTTCTTAACAAAATATTAACAGACTGAATGCAACAATATACAACAAGGATAATATATTATGACCAAGAGGAATTTATACCAGGAATACAAGTTTAGTTTGACATATGACAATTAATCAATGTTATTTGACACATGAAAAGAATAAAGGGGAAAATTATAAAATCATTTCAAAAGATGACAAAAATAGCATTTGACAAAATTCAACACATACTCAGGATTTTAAAAAGAACACTCAGCAAAAAAGAAATAAAAGGAAATCTCAATCTAATGAAGGGAAAATAAAACAGACTAATAGGTAAAATATTACTTATAAAGCATTGAAAATTTTCTCCCTACAATTGGGAGCAAGGCAAGGATATACACTATTACCATTTCTACTCATTGTACTATCCTAGTACAGTAGTAATATTGTACTAAATGCAATAGGCTCATAAGACAAGAAAAAGAAAAACAAGGCATATAGTTTTGATAGAAATAAAACTGTCATTATTTGAAGATGATATGATTGTGTACTCAGAAATCCCTATGGAACCTATGAAAGCAAATCCTATTAGAACCATAGATATAATTTTAAAAAGTAGTAATAAATAAACTAATAGACATTTAATTTAAAAAAAGAACTGGTAAGTGAATTTGACAAGGGTGGAGAATATTAAGGTAAAGTACAGAAAGTAATTGTATTTGTACATACTAAACTAACAACAATTTTGAAATGGAATTTTAAAACAATACCATTTGTTTTTTATTATTATTTTGTTCAGTTATATAATACATCATATAGTACATATAGTACATCATTTGTTTTTGATGTAGTTTTCAACAATTTAATAGTTGCATATAACACCCAGTGCTCATCACAACACATGCCCTCCTTAATACCCATCACCCAGTTACCCCATCCTCCCATTCCCCTCCCTTCTGTAATCCTCAGTTTGTTTCCTGGAGTCCAGAGTCTCTCATGGTTTTTCTCCCTCTCTGATTTCTTCCCATTCAGTTTTCCCTCCCTTTACCTGTGGTCCTCTGTGCTATTCCTTATGTTCCACATACAAGTGAAACCATATGATAATTATCTTTCTCTGCCAGATTTATTTCACTTAGCATAATCCCCTCCAGGTCCATCCACATTAATGTAAATGGTAGGTATTCATCCTTGCGGATGGCTGAGTAATATTGCACTGTATATATGAGCCACATCTTCTTTATCCATTTATCTATTGAAGGGCATCTCAGCTCCTTCCACAGTTTGGCTATTGTGGAGGTTGCTGCTATGAACATTGGGCTGCATGTGCCCCTTCTTTTCACTACATCTGTATCTTTGGGTAAATACCTAGTAGTGCAGTTGCTGGGTCATAAGGTAGCTCTATTTTTAACGTCCTGAGGAAACTCCATACTGTTTTCCAGAGTGGCTGTACCAGCTTGCATTCCCACCAATGGTGTAAGAGGGTTCCCCTTTCTCCACATCCTTGCCAATATTTGTTGTTACCTGTCTCATTAATGTTTGCCATTCTAACTGGTATAAGGTGGTATTTCCTTGGGGTTTTGATTTGTATTTCCCTGATGCCAAGTGATGTTGAACATTTTTCACGTGACTGCTGGCCATTTGTATGTCTTCTTTGAAGAAGTGTCTCTTCATGTCTTTTGCCCATTTCTTGACTGGATTATTTGTTTTTTGGATGTTGACTTTGAGAAGTTCTTTATAGATCTTAGATACCAGCTCTATATCTGTAATGTCATTTATGAATATCTTTTCCCATTTCATGGGTTGCCTCATAGTTTTGTTGATTGTTTCCTTTGCTGTGCAGAAGGTTTTTACCTTGAGGAAGTCCCCAAAGTTCATTTTTGCTTTTGTTTCCCTTTCCTTTAGAGATGTGTCTTGAAAGAAGTTGCTTGTGGCTGAGGTTGAAGAGGTTACTGCCTATGTTTTCCTATAGGATTCTGATGGATTCCTGTTTCACAATGAGGCCCTTGGTCCATTTTGAGTTTATTTTTGTGTGTGATTTAAGAGAATGGTCCAGTTTCATTCTTCTGCTTGAGGCTGTCCAACTTTTCCAGCACCATTTATTGAAGAGACTGCCTTTTTTCCATTAGATATTCTTTCCTGGTTTGTTGAAGATTAGTTGACCATAGAGTTGAGGGTCCATTTTTGGGGTCTCTTTTCTGTTCCATCGATCTGTGTGTTTGTTTTTGTGCCAATACCATGTTGTCTTGATGATCATAGCTTTGTAATATAGCTTGAAGTCAGGCATAGTGATGCCCCCAGCTTTTTCTTTTTCAACATTCCCCTGGTGATTTGGAGTCTTTTTTGGTTCCACACAAATTTTAAGATTGTTGGTTCCAACTCTGTGAAAAATGCCAACTGTATTTTGATAGGGATTGCATTCAAAGTGTAGATTGCTCTGGGCAGCACAGACATTTTACAATGTTTATTCTTCCAATCCATGAGCATGGAATATTTTTCCATCTCTTTGTGTCTTCCTCAATTTCTTTTATAAGTGTTCTGCAGTTTTTAGAGTCTATATTCTTTACCTTTTTTGGTTAGGTTTATTCCTAGGTATCTTATGGTTTTGGGTGCTATTATAAGTGGAATCCATTCCTTAATTTCTCTTTCTTCAGTTACATTGTTAGTATATAGAAATGCAACTGATTTCTGTGCATTGATTTTTTTTATCCTGCCATGTTGCTGAACTTCTGTATTAATTCTAGTAATTTGGGGGTGTAATCTTTTGAGTTTTCCACCTAAAGTATCATGTCATTTGTGAAGAGAGAGAGTTTGACTTCTTCTTTGCCAATTTGAATGCCTTTTATTTCTTTTTGTTGTCTGATTGCTGAGGCTAGGACTTCTAATACTATATTGAACAACTACCCTGGTTCCAAAACCAAAGACCCTATCAAAAAGGAGAAGTACAGACCAATATCCCTGATGAACATGGATGCAAAGATACTCAAAAAAGATCCTAGCCAATATGATCCAACAGTACATTAAGAAGATTATTCACCACAACCAGGTGGGATTTATTCCTGGGATGCAAGCGTGGTTCAACATTTGCAAATCAATCAATGTGATAGTGCACATTTATAAAAGAAATGAGAAGAACCATATGATCCTCTCAATTGGTGCAGAAAAAGCATTTGACAAAATAAAGCATCCTTTCCTGATTAAAACTCTTCAAAGTATAGGATAGTGGGAACATACCTCAATATAAAAAAAAAAAAAAATCTATGAAAAGACCACAGCGAATATCTTTCTCAATAGAGGAAAACTGAGAACTTTTTTCCTTAAGGTCAGGAACACAACAGCAAGCCCACTCACCATTATTGTAAAACAATACCATTTATAATAGCAACATGAACATCAGGAATTCCAGCAAAAAGATGCACAAGATCTTAACACTAAAAATTACAACAATTTCTAAGAGAAATTAAAGGAAGACTTAAACAATGGAAAGATACAGTATGTCCATAAATTGAAAGATTCATACTATTAAGTTGCCTATTTTACCCAAATTGGTCTCTTTAATACCATCCCCAAATCCCAGAAGGTGGTTCTGAAGAAGAAATTGACCAGCTCATTCTAAAATGTATAAGGAAATGCAAAGAATCTGAAATAGCATTTTCTTGAGCAAGAATAAAGTTGAAGATGTATACTGCCAGATTTCAAAACTTGCCATAAAGTAGTATAAATCAAGACAGTGTGCTATTGCTATAAAATAAACAAAGGATCAATGAAATGAAATAGAAATTTCAGGAATAGATCCATACATATATAGTCAATTGATTTTCCCTGAAAAGGTCAAGGAAATTCAACGGGAGAAAGAAAGTCTCTCATATGAATGGTAGTAAAATAACTGGAATCCACATACACACAATAAATAAATAAACCCCAAGTGTTATTTCAATGCATACAGAAAAATTAATTTAAAGTGGATCATAGAGCTAAACTTGAATATAAGAGCTATAAGGCTGCACGTTAAAGTTTTCTTAGATCACAAAATCATTAACCATAGAAGAAAAACATGATAGATTAGACCCATTAAAATTAAAATATTCTGCTCATTGAAGACTACCACTTAAAAATATCAATAGGCAAGCTATAGACTAAGAAAAAAAAAGTGTTAAACATCCATTTTGAAAAATCTGGTATCCAGGACACATAAACTCCTAAAAATCCATAGTTTAAAAAAAAAAAAGCTTATTATTCCAAATGGACAAGGTATTTGAATAAATCTATCGCCAAGATAAAAGGTATATATACTACACACACACATACATCTATACAAGTAACCAAAGAGATATTTTTAAAAAGCTCATTATTGTTCAAAAGGGAAACTCCATTTCATATTCACTAGAATAGCTCACATCAAAACCTGACAATACCAAATGTTGGTGATGACGGGGAGCAACTGGAACTCTCCCACACTACTCGTGAAAATGTAAAATGGTACTCCACTTTGGAGAATGGTTAGGCAATCATATGGTGGGCAAACATATATCTGCCCCTTGGCCAATAATTACACTTCTAGGCATTGATCAAAGAGAATTGAAAGCATTTATCCACAAAAAGATATGCAGAACAATGTTCTTAGCAAACTTATTCATTACAGCCAAACTCTGGAAACAATCCAACTGTCCATCAGCAGATAGCCACCTGTTGGAGGGGAAGTGTAATGACTAAAATGGAACACAAAGGAACTTTCTAGAGGAAATGGAAATGTTCTATATGATATTTGTGGGTGGAGGTTCCCTGGATATACACAATTACCAAACCCATCAAGCCAAACTCTTAAAATCTGTGCATTTTATTATATGTGAATTATACCTTAATTTCAAATTTTGGAAAATTTCATAATAAATTTGTTTTAAGTTAGGTGCCTGTGTGTTTTCTTCCACTGTACATGAAACACTGGAATAGAATGACCAAGATTTTACTTTTTTAAAAAAGAAAGGAAATGTTAAATCTGCTTAAGCACTTGGATACTGACTGAGTCACAAATTCATACTTCCATGTCATTTAACAGTAACTGCTAAACACTATTAAAGAACAGAAAACAAAATTATACATAAGGACCAAATATTTTTTATTTATTTGTCAGAGAGAGAGGGGGAGAGAGAGAGCGAGCACAGGCAGACAGAGTGGCAGGCAGAGGCAGAGGGAGAAGCAGGCTCCCTGCCAAAAGGAGCCCGATGTCGGACTCGGGCTCCCTGCCAAGCAAGGAGCCCGATGTCGGACTCGATCCCAGGACACTGGGATCATGACCTGAGCCGAAAGCAGCCGCTTAACCAACTGAGCCACCCAGGCGTCCCAAGAACCAAATATTTTTAAAGGATAATAAACTGGCAGTTCTGATTGATCCTCTCTCCTGACCTTTAAGTGAGACAGCCTCTACACCTTCATTCAGAAATCATGTGATCTTCAGAAGAGTTCGAGAGTCTCTAACAAATAGTGAATACAGGTCAATGTCTGATTTTAAATGCTGTAAAAGAAAGCTTGGTGCAATCTCCTAATTAATTAGTTGCATTGCCAGTTTTTTTTTAAATTTTGCTATAGTCTGTTGAAAGGTGTTTTTAGGTGTGCATTAAATTTAAATTTAGAGAAATTTTTAACCAAGACTATAACTTCAGCTTTAGTTAGCTGATGTTAAGTCTATCTTATTGAAAAGGCAAGCCCACAGGCTCAGCTGTTTCCTAAAGCCATCCTTTATTCCTAATAATAAACCAGGCTGTCAACATGGAACAGGTTCCTTCAGGCACACAGGAGAGCATGCATCCAATTAATTGGATAATCTTGCCAGATTATTTAAAGTTATGCTAATAAGAAGAGAGCAAATGACAAATTCCAGTTTTGCAGCATTTAGAAATGTAACTCCTTTTGTTGGAAGCCAATTCTCCTGTACCCTTATCCACTAGCATTTGTCATACTAGAAGTTTTGGGAAAATGTTACAAGTGACACTTTGAAAAAATGTTATAAATGATAAAACATGTTCTAGAAGATATTCTTTTCTATTTCACTGAAGTTTGTCAAGAAGTGATAGCAAAAGCACAATATTATCATTTTTCTCTGTATTATTTTTATCTACTACCTTGGGCAAAGGAGAAGAGCCTAGCAGTTATCAATAGTGGAATTGTTATAACCAAAGCCTGCTTGTTTCCACATACATGGCATCTACCCAAGGACCTGCTCTGCACCATTAATTTTGCTTTGTTTTGTTTTCAGAAAAACTGTCCACAGTTTTGAAGGAGTATATAAGACACTAATAGGTCTGTAAATTGGGACAAACCAGTTTTTCAGTTTTTCTTTTGTGAAAACTGAACAGACAATACTTCAAATCCACTCTGATGTATTTCTACAGAGGACTTATCTAAAGTTAAGTTTGAAAGACACTGTGATACTTACTGCCCCCTGCTTCCTGTTCTGGCAGTGAGGAAAGAAGAATAAAACTTGTTTTGCTAACATTCCTCTTTTTAAATATTCACACATGTCAAAGGAATCAACTGTAAAGTAATAGTAACAAAACAAAATATGTGCATGGCAAAACTCACCATAAACAATGTCAAAAGACAAATGACAATTCAAGGGAAACCATATCTAAAACTCATAAAGAAAAAGAGATAATATTCTTTGTAATATTATATTTGTATAATATTATAATACAAATATTATAAATAATATTTGTAACCTCAGAAAAATCAATAACACCAAAAAACCAGTAGAAGAATGGAAAAAAGGGGAAAACATATAAGATACTAAAACTATAAGTAGCCCTTAAATACATGAAAAGATGATATCCAATCTCAGTAAAAGAGAAATAAACATTTAAGCCAAATTAGGTGCAATTTCTTTCTATCTCCCAGATTGTCAAATATCTAAAAGTATGATAGGCCTCAGTGTTGGTGAAATTGTAGGGAAACAAGTCATCTTCACACATTGCTGATGGGAATACAGAGACAATGAGAGACAGCACAGATAATCTGGACATTGCTTTGGAAATGCAAAAGGATATTCACAATCACACTGTTTGCAATAGCAAATGATAACATCACTGGGACACCATGTACATAAATTATGCATTATACATGGAGAAGAATGTGATATTGTAAAGAATCAGGAAGTTCCCTATGTAATGATCTTGGGGCCAGGGGTGGGAATCTCCATCTTTAAAGAAAGGACTCTAAACCCTACATCTCCTACAGAGGATCAGATCTTAGAGTAAGGGAAAAGATAAATTTAAAAATGTTCCTTTCAAATAATTTTGGCATTTACAGAGCACGGAATGACTGGGCTCATTAACAAATAGGGTCCATAATGACAAGCAAAGGTTTTGTCTCAGCCTGCAAAAAAGCAAAACAAATAGAACAAACAACCAAATAAACAAACAAAATTTTAACATAGCCATGAGTGTCTGGGTGGCTCGGTTGGTTGAGTGACTGCCTTCAGCTCAGGTCATGATCCTGGAGTCCAGGGATCCAGCCTCATCAGGCTCCCTGCTCAGCGGGGGTCTGCTTCTCCCTCTGACCTTCCCCTCTCATGCTCCCTGTCTCTCAAATAAATAAATAAAATCTTAAAACAAAAGCAAAAACAGAGTCTTAAGAAGCTCTATTTGCTACTACTTTTCAGGGAACACTAAGAGGTAGGAGTGAGAGAAGGGGGACTGAGAAGGAGGTAATGACAGGAGGTTTTATCAAGGTAGCCACTACCAAATATGACTGATCACTGCCTCTTTCCAAACCAATCTCTGAGAAGTTGTTTGGAAAGAAAAAAAAAAAAATGCACCTAATCTGAAATACTAAATCAAAAGTGGAATTACCCAGGAAAATAGTCTGCCACCAGACAGAAACAAGGCTCAAGAGAGAGATAAAGATGAGTTATATAAAGTTACATTTCTAGCGCCCCTAAAGACATTGCTTGAAAACATTATTGCATCTCTTGCCTATTGGTTGATTCAGTGACAGCAAAATCAAGGCTCAAAGTACATCCAAATTGGTCTAAAAAATGTCTCCAAAGTGGAATTTGCAGATAAACAAAGACTTATTAATTAATCACTAGGGCTGGTCTCTTGATACGAGTAAAAAAAAAAATTTACTTGTATCAAGTATATTAGTTTGCTAAAGCTGCCATAAGAAAATACTACAAACTGGGTGCCTTAAACAAAAGAAATTTATTTTCTCACAGTTTTGGAGGGGCAGAAGGTATAGATCAAGGTGTCAATAGGGTTGATTTCTCCTGACACCTCTCTTCCTGGGTTCTAGATGGCTGTCTTCTCCCTGTGTTTCACATGATCTTCCCTCAGTATGCATCTGTGCCCAAATTTCCCCATTTTATAAGGGCACTAGTCATATTGGATTAGGACCACAATAATGACCTCATTTTAATTTAATTGCCTCTGTTAAGACTGTTTCCAAATATAGCTACATTCTGATATACCAGGTGTTAGGAAAACACTGAAAAAGAAAAACTGCAGAGAGGAACTAGCTCTACCAAACATTGAAATACACCATGAAACCCCTGTAATTAAAAGTGTGGCACTGGCACATGAACAGACAAACAGATCAGTAGAATGAGATTTTAAAAAGCCCAGAAATAGATGCAAGTATAAATGAGAATTCAGTATCTGACAAAGATGGCATCTTAAAACATTGGGATAAAAATGGATTCTTTCATCAGTGGTTCTGGGACAGCTCAGTTAGTGGTGCTGGTACAACTCAATGATATTGACAAGTCATTCAGAAAAGATACAATTAGATTTATATCTCACACCATATATAAAAATATTACACTCTAGGAGATGATTGGGTGCCTCAGGTGGCATCTGCCTTCAGCTCATGTCATGATCCCAAGGTCCTGGAATCAAGTCCCAAATCGGGCTCCTTGTTCACCTTCTCCCACTGCTGCCAATCCCCCTGCTTGTGCTTTCTCTCTCTCTCTCTCTGGCAAATAAATAAATAAATAAATAAAATCTTTTTTTAAAAAATTACACTCTAGTTAGTAAATCTGTTTGTTTTAGGGATATGGGATAGCAATTCTATAATTCTTTAGTGTATTCTAGGATTAAACAAATAAGTAAATATGTTATATATAATCCAGCTTTCTCGTTGTGGGAGAAAAAAAATACAAATAAGGAAAAGGGGAAGACTAGAAAGACCTTATAGTATTGGACTGGAATCAGTGATATTAGTATGAACTCATAGTTTAAAAAAAAAAATATATATATATATATACACACATAGATATATTTAAATATATAAATAAATATATATGCAGACAGAGGAATATACAAATAAATGTAAATATATGTATATATGGATGTACATGTGAGTTAATATATATATACTACCTACTGAGAGGAGGAGTGGTGTCATAGTAACAATGAGCACACCCAGTACCCAGATTTGTATCTTCTAAGTACCATTCTCCAAAAAAGGAAGCCAAGCTCCTTGAAGAACTGGTGAATAGCAAGACTGGAACAGAGAAAAAGAAGCCTGGGACATCTTGCAATGTTAGAAAATAAGGAAGTGTGCAAAATAAAAGGAGGCCTGTCAAAGGGATACAAGAGCTGACTA
>PISX010005640.1:0-105695 GCA_004024625.1 Mellivora capensis | reverse complement strand
CTGCTATAAACATTGGGGTACAGATGGCCTTTCTTTTCACCACATCTGTATCTTTGGGGTAAATACCCAGTAGCGCAATTGCAGGGTCATAGGGAAGCTCTATTTTTAACTTCTTGAGGAACCTCCACACTGTTCTCCAGAGTGGCTGCACCAACTTGCATTCCCACCAACAGTGTAAGAGGGTTCCCCTTTCTCCACAACCTCCCCAACACACGTTGTTTCCTGTCTTGCTGATTTTGGCCATTCTAACTGGTGTGAGGTGGTATCTCAATGTGGTTTTAATTTGAATCTCCCTGATGGCTAGTGATGATGAACATTTTTTCATGTGTCTGATAGCCATTTGTATGTCTTCATTGGAGAAGTGTCTGTTCATGTCTTCTGCCCATTTTTTGACGTGATGCCTCACTCCAAAACTGCTTTAGCACTCATATGATTAACTAGAATTTAATATTTGTTTATAGTTTTTTAGGTAACATACAGTGAAATGCATAAATTTAAAATATACAAAATTAATATTTCTACTAATAAATACCAAAACTTGCTTATCCATTTTTGTGTTGGTGGATACTTTGGCTGTTTCTAGGTTAGAGTTATTATAAGGAAACTATTATAAAGATTACTGTATGTATTACTTTGTGGACATCTTTATTAATTTCTCTTGGATAAGTTCCTGGGATTGGAATCACTGGTTTAGAATATATGTATATTAAACTTTATTTTTAAAAATTGGGACAGTTGTATAAACTCACATATTTAGATCTTTCTATCTCTCACTTTCTCCTGAGAAGCACATGCATAAATTTACACAACACGTGCACAAACACACATGTAGATACAGATTTTAAAATGAACAACTATTAACAGGACTCTCAAATGGAATGCTGCAATCCATCACAATTTTCCTTCTTTCCTGGAACTTGGCACTGTTTCCACTCTCTGCAAAGCACTAAATTTTACTTTAGGTCCCTTATTGCCATGTTTTATACCCCGATCCTATGTTTTCCCCCAGAGTAGAATAACACTGCTTTTTGAAAATGAAACTTCTCTATTTGATATTTGTGCATTTCTTAGAAATATGATGCTTTGATCTTTCATCACTTAAATATATTGATTTTTCTAATGATTTCCTGTCATCTCCCATCTTACTTTCTAAACTACTCCTTCCTCCCCTATGACTTTCATTCTTAGAGTGATTAATCTATCCTTTTTCAAAGATATGGAGAAAAGAGCTCTTCTCAGTAAGTTTATTTTCCTTCAACATTGAGTGTATTATTACCTCATATTGATTGTTTCAGAGAGAGTATCATATGTGCATATATATATATAAAGTAAACCCAAAATATTTGAGAGAGCTTAGACAAATATAACATGAAACAAAATAACTAAAAATAAAAATGGAAAAAAAGTACATAAGTAGTAATTTTAGCAGTCTGCCTCTTATTTTGCTAAGTGTCTGCTGGAAATTAAAGCAGAACTGGAAAATACACAGAGAAATGTAACTAGCTAATACAACAGAGAGGCATCTGGGAGGCTCAGAGGGTTAAGCCTCTTCCTTCTGCTCAAGTCATGATCTCAGGGTCCTGGGATGGAGCCCTGCATCGGGCTCTCTGCTCAACGGGGAATCTGCTCCCCACCCTCCTCTCCCCCCTCCTACCTCTCTGCCTACTTGTGATTTCTCTGTGTCAAATAAATAAATAAAATATTTTAAAACAAAAACAACAGAGAAATTTTCTACTCATTTATCTACAAAGGGAAACATTTGTGATACAAGTGTTTACTACACAGATATTTATTTGTGTTGGATGAAGTGCCACAGATCCCGCTTGAGATCCCTAAGGTAAAAGGATGGTATTCTTGCTCAATTATCAACAGCTTTCAATCAGACTTGATTTTTCTGTAAGGAGAATTAGCCCATGTGTGGCTAACAGAGACCTTTACATGTAGAGTTGATAGTTTCCCTATAAAATACATCAAAATCTTGTCAATTACCTAGAAAAGCCCTAACTACTCTGATATTCACCAAACAAGAAGCAATTTAACATGAAAATATCCATGAAATATAAGCAACTGAAACCCTCCTTACCTTACAGATGTCAGTATAGGTCCTCTTTTTAGTCTTAGGACACTTTGATGGACCTGCTGGGAAGCTTAACAATCACAATAAGTCCCACACAAGTGACTGTTTTGACATTGGGAGGGGGCACATGAGAATGTTCAAGTATGTGCTGAATAATAATTCTTCAAAATAGACTTTTACATGCTCATAATATCATGAAGTTGTGATGCTGAGAAAAACGACCAGTGGATTCATCTGTGTCTTAAAATTTTTCCTGGTCATAGGTAGCACAAATGTTCATAAAAATAGAAAACACTTCAAATATTTCAAAATTTGAAAACTTCCACAACCAAGAATATTGCAAATAAAATATACTAAATGCTCTCTAAATTTCAGGCACAATTATCATCAGTAGAACAAGCAAAACTTCTAGCTATTTTTATTAATAGAACTTCTATGGGAGGAAAGGCACTACTGTAATCCTTTAATAATGCACAGGTAGTTAAAGAAATTTAAACAAATCAATATTTGAAAGAAAAAAAACCACACTTCTAATGAAAACCCACCAGAGAAAAAGGGACACAATGTAGCATCCTCTTTTTCCCATTATTGGGTTCATGGAAGAATCTAATATTAGCTCCTTCTCTTCCCCCATTTATTTTCAGTTCATCACAGAAAGTTTGGGTATAGACCAATTTTTCCCAAAGTGTTTCAAATACAAAATTCCTCCACATATTCTTTAAATGTAGTATCTCTAATAGACGTATTCTAAATCTATAATGTTAAATGAGGCCTATTCTTCACTGCCCATTTCATGCATCCTCTTAGGTAATGGATTCAGTAAATGTCTAAACAGAGACAGCAACCA
The DNA here is from genome assembly GCA_004024625.1 of Mellivora capensis. Classification (NCBI taxonomy): domain Eukaryota; kingdom Metazoa; phylum Chordata; class Mammalia; order Carnivora; family Mustelidae; genus Mellivora; species Mellivora capensis. The sequence goes on along the minus strand of PISX010005640.1, from coordinate 102,771 downwards.
GTGTACATTCAGCATTCTGCCTTACGGTGATCTGATTTAAAATTCAGTTTGTAGGAAATCCTATCACCTCTAAAAGGGAGCACATACAGAATAAAGAAAACAATTCTTCTATTCATGTCTAGTTTCCTATAAAGTGAGTTTACGCTAATAAGGTACTTCAACAGAAAAGTAAGAGAAGCAGGGGTAATTTAGATGAGAACAGAGCTTCTAAATAGTCCAAACTTATTTCCTGATGGCAATGTAATATGAATTTATACAATCAAGACATTTCAAAACTATGCTCCTAAAAGTTGAATCCATAGAAAAGTTGAATCCATAGAAAAAATTCTAAAATAACCTAATTATTCCTTGAAAATTGGAAATGTCAGTTTTGTAGAAGTGGGTGAAAAAAATGCACATCTATGGTTTACGGGCTTGAATATTATGTTTTAATGTATTCTCAAATTAATAGTATGTCTCAGAAGAGTTTATTTAAAGCTAATCTTAAAAGTATTCACTCATAATTGTATAAATATCAACTTAAAAAATTCATTACAATAAAATCAGAAGTAAAAAAACAAGTGATTAATAACTAAAATGTTTTCTGTTACATATCTTTTAACAAGGTAGTTTAAAATTAGAGATACTACTGTAATTGCAGGAATAAAATATCAGCTTTCTCCTCCTATCTTTGTACATAAACTTCATTGTCTATGCCTGCTAATTACTGAGTCATGAGGGAAAAAAAATCAAATTGGGAAGTCAGTGATCCTGAACACATCAATTTTCCTATGTCTCTCTCTTCCTTAATTAGCTAAAAACTTTTCATGATGTTGCTTGAATTATCTCAGTATTTTCTTAAGGTTCCACTTTACTTTGAGGATATCATACTGACAACTCCACTATATGGCAGTTTAGGAGAGGAAAAAAGTGCAAGAAAAATTACAATATCTACAAGATCTAAATAGAGAAAGCCAGGTGATAGATAAATAGATACAAAGATAGATATCATTATATATCTATGTATATATCATTTGTGTATATATATGTATATATAAAATCTTTGAAAAATAGAGTTTATATCAGAGCAAAATGCAGTATATATTGAAGGAATCTTTTAATTTATTGTTCTCTCATTTGACGTTGTCACTTCTACCTAATCAACCAAAACTGATTTTAACATAGCTGTAATCACTCTGAGAGCTGAAAAATAATTTTCAGAAACTCAGTGGACCTGGATATACATCTTCATTATTTGTGACTAGAAAGCATATTGATATTCCCACATCATCTATAGATTTGCTCTTGTTAGCAATTGTTACAGACACCTTGTAATCAATACAAATAAAACCATCAATATTTCAAATAAAATTTTGTTTTTATAATTGTGAATCTGTGTTATTTCTACAATGTCATGCAGACACAGAAAAATATACATGTATTTACACAAAAATGGGAATACAGGGATAATTATACATACATACACATATGCTAATTTACATATTAATTTACATGTATACTGAAAAAATAACATTAAATATAGGGGTGCAAGTATCTTTTCAAATTAGTTTTTCTTTTTCTTTGATCATATGAAATTTTTATCTTTAATTTTTTAAGGAACCTCCATTTTTCCATTTTGCCCTTAAAAAAAAACAGGATCTTACCTTTGTGACAACATAGATGGACTCAGAAGGGATCATGTTACATGAACTGTCAGGCAGAGAAAGACAAATATCACCAGTATGTGAAATCTAAAAAAACAAAATAAATGAACAAATAAGCAAAAAACAGAAACAGACTCATACATACAGAGAACAAATTGATGGTTGCCAGAGGGAATTAAGAGGTACAAGCTTCCAGTTATAACATAAATGTCACAGGGATGAAAAGTAGAGAAGAGGGAATACAGTCAATAATATTATAATTACTTTGTGTGGTGACAGATGGTACTACACTCACAGAGAGCATTGCATAAATGTATTGAATTGTTGATTTATTATGTCATATACCTGAAACAAATATATCACAGTATGTCAACTACAAATCATCAAAAAAATTAAAAAGTAAAAATAGACAATAACTGTCCATACACTTATATGACTTTATATACAAGAGTTAAACATTTTAAACCAATCAAGTGAGGTGGCAAGAAAAAAAAAGTGACAACTACCGTTACTTATGGCAATAATGCATTTCAACTAATGATAATTTATCCAGAAAATATTTAATCAATAAATAGTATCAACACAATATATAATATATTTTCAATGACCTCATTATGTAGTTGGTCATGCAATCCATCAGTTTTCTAAGAATCAATTTTTTAGATGTTAAAAAATTTATCTACTTAGTTGAAAAATAATTAACCATATTGAGACATATTTAATACACTCAAAAAATTCTCCTTACAGAATAAATAAACAGATTTGTAGTCAAAGAACTGCCTTCCATACAGATGACATATTTTGAAGCAAAATTAATCTCTTTTTAAAAATTCAGGAAACTAAATATATTATTTTTATTCACATGTATTTCTAGTATTATTTACTAACATCAACATACAGCTGATTTGTTATTAGTCTTGATGTGGTATAGGAGCCATCAATGCATGGTTTGGGATTTATGTTGATGCCAACGTTGAGTGGATCACCTTTGGTCCTTTCAAATTTCATATGCACAATTTAATATGTACTTTTAAAAGATTTTATTTATTTATTTGAGAGAGAGCAAGCCAGAGAAAGAGTGGGGTGGAGGGGCAGAGGCAGAGGGAGAAGCAGACTCCCCATAGAACAGAAAACCCTACATGGTATCCCATCCCAGGACCCCAAGATCATGACCTGAGCCGAAGGTGGTCGCTTAACTGACTGAGCTACCCAGACACCCCTAATATGTATTTTCTATATCACTTTTCCCAGTGAAGTGACAATCAGAATTTTTTAAAGATTTTATTTCTAAATAATCTCTGCACCCAGCATGGGGCTCAAACTTAGAACCCTGAGATCAAGAGTTGCATGCTCTACCAAGCAAGCCTACCAGGCACCCTGACAATCAAATTTTCATGGTAAGTGCAGCAAAACATATAGATTGCACACTGCTTTCTATCTTCTGTTCATATAAACAAGTGAGCAACAACCTGAGACTATCTTCCCTAGTTAGCATTCCCATTCCTATTGTTGAAGTGACATTTACGTGTGCATAAAATGCCATAAATGCACAGCAGAAAATCAATATCTTCAAGAATAATGAAAAATATTTTAATAACATTTATATATATATATATATATATGCATATATATATATGTGTGTGTGTGTGTGTCATGACTTGCACACAGTTCCTATTTCAAATGTGAGGATTTGTAATGAGTGTCCATAATGAAAATATTTTAAAGCACTTTAAGATATATCAGCATTAAAAGTCCCTCTTCAATTTTTAACAAACATTTGTTAAATGAATAAATAAATGTGTACATGTATAGAAACTCACAAGAATATTACCTATTAGATGTTAAGTTCAATGGAACAAGAAATACTTCCCTTGTTCACTCACTGAATAATGCAATGTCATCTCCTGGTAGGAGTTTGGGAATAAATAAATTAATGAATGAATTAGGTTTAGCATTTTTAATCTACCTGTTAATGTCTGCAATTAATGAGACTATTTAAAAAAGGGTTAAGTAGTTATGCATCTAAATATACAAGTAGCAAAATTTCCAATAAGTATACAATTTCCTGGAAGAAATACTGACATATATTGGATGCTCAACAAATGTTGACTCTTAATTGGTCCCTTCACAGGTTATTCATTTTTCCCATTGGTAAAGCTATTTTTTTCTTTCAAAACATTCTGTCTCTCCTCTTTGGAATTATTTTTAGATTTGCTTTCTTTAATTATGTGACTACTTACAGAATACAAGAATAGTTTACTACCACTAGACATCTATCTGTTTGTCCATCTGTGTCTATCTATCTATTTTTATAATGTCATCATAAATGTTTATCTGGAAAATACTTTATTGCATCTTCATAGTATATATTGCAATCTGCAAAATCATCAAGTTGAGTAGACCAGATTTGAATAATCCACTAAAATTTGCCACAAATCTTTAAAAAAATATTTACTCACATGAAATTTTAGAATTCTAATATCTATATAGGTCAAAAAGTAGAATTGCCCACATTTTGCATTGGAATTATAGCATCAATTGAGATAAAATTATAAAGCAGAATAAATATAAACAGAAAAAAGAAATATGAATGGCAACCTTTCAAAAATATGTACATACATGTACACATTGTGCCCATTACTCTGTATTTCAGAAAATTGTTTCTGAAGTCTTACATAGATAATTAAGCCAATTACATATGCCGTGTTTTATATACAGGCAGATTTAACATTTAAAATGAAAATCTCATTATACAAATTAAAAAAAATAAATGTAGTTTTATTACATTTGGAAGGATTTATCTGATGGTGTATAAAATTATTGGGAAGTGTTAGCTATTCAAGGGGAAAAACCACTGGGACTCTAAATACTAATGACTAGTTGATTCAACATCTGCGCAATATTGTACTCTATTTATCTTTCCAAATTAGAGAAGAGTGACAGAGAAAAATAGAGTGATATTTACAAATCCTTAAAAAAGGTCATGCTTACTGAGATTTGTTAGTTATATTTTTATGATTTATTACAACAGCATAAAGTAAGCTTTAAAAATTTCAAAATCTGAAGCTTCTTTAAAATTAGGGTAAATACCCTCTTCGTGCTCACCATCTTTGTCCCTTGGTAATGTCAGATGGATTGACGTTTGCCTTATTTTTCAACGGAAACATGTATACTTCTGAAGTTGATTATTTTTAACTGTTTAATCTTCATAGTAAAACACTAAGGATATCTCCTCACTCAAAAGAAAAAGAAAATTTAGGGATGCCTGGGTGGTTCAGTTGGTTGGCATCTGCCTTTGGCTCGAGTAATGGTCTCGGGATCCTGGGATTGAGTCCCACATCTGGCTCCCTGCTCACTGGGAAGCCTGCTTCTGCCTCTCCTCCCAGCTCCTTCTTTTTCCTGCTATCTCTGTCTCTCTCTCTCTCAAATAAATGGATAAAATCTTTAAAGAAAAAAGGAAAAAGAAAAAAAATCTGACTCAGAGGATCCTGATTTTTCAATCATTTTGTCTATTGAATATAATCATTTAACAGGTAGTTAAATCAAATGTAGTTATTGAAAAAGTGACTAATCATGATATCTACTCAATTCAAGGACACTGCCAAATTCGTAGTCTCATTTTGGGTACAAGGACCTTGAGTAAAATGTTCATGCCTGAAAGAGAAATCTAAAAACATTAACCATAGGCTAATCCATTGAACAATATGATTTCAGGGATAAATTCCATTAATTGACTGAGAATCCAATAAAATATATTTGCCAGAATCAGAATATACATTGGATAGATTTATTTAAAGACTATTTATTCAAAATGTATGTAAAAACTAAAAATCCAAAATGTCAGTAAATTTAGTTTGTGCCATTGATACGACATCATAAAGAAATTGATAGTAATCCTTCAGCCAGGAACAGGTGAGGATGGTCTCTTGTCTTACTTACATTTGAGACAAACGTGCCTAGATGAGTTACCCTTTGTCCTTCTTCCCTAACTGCATCATTTGACTTTAGCTTTAAAGAATCCCCTATACAGTTTAGTCTTGGCATAATTATCCCTTTATTAATCCTTCTCTGCCTTGTTTGCATATCCTTATTAAGTTTTCATTCTTTTACAGATTTTTTTTTTTGGCCAAAACTTTGACCATTGGAACTTTGTTTTACCTACAGGAAATGAATTTTCTCTAAAAATGAAGTTCTATAAGATAGTTCTTTCTCTGACTTCTGCAATTTGCTGCAAATTATGTTATGAATCTGTGACAATTTTCAATGTTCTTTTTCCTCTTTTGCTGAATTTGCTTTCTTTCAATGAAAAATGGTAGACATCTACAAATTTTCATTATTCCACAGTCTGTTCTATTCCTGGCATTAATTCTAGGTATAATGGGTACAGCTATTTATTTCCCTTTAGAAGATTAATTTTTTTGGCATAAATAACACACTTATAGGACAATTGTACTAAAAGTGAAACACCAAAATGTTTATTTCTGTGCTTTAATAAATACAAAGACATGACTTTTACTCATTCAATGTTCATAGTGACCGTGTGACACACATAAAATTATTATCCAGGTTTCAGATGAGACAAATGAGGCTCAGGAGCTTGCATGGATTGCTCACAATAGCACAGCTAGAAAGAGAACAAGAGGTGGGATTTCTTTTAAGATTTTATTTATTTATTTTTGAGAGAGAGAGAGTGAGTATGAGTTTGGGGGGAGGAGCAGAGAGAGAGGGAAAAAAGCTCCCCAGTGAGCAGGGAACCTAATGCAGGACTCAATCAAGACCACGGGATCATGACTTGGGCCAAAGGCTGATGATGGTTAACCGACTGAGCTACCCAGGTGCTCAAGATGTGGGATTTGAACTCAGGAAGGCAAAGCTCACATTCTTAAGCACTGTGCAATGCCTGCCCTCTCAGTTAAAGAAGTAACTCATTTCAAAAGGAACTTTCATGGGTGCCTGGGTGGCTCAGTGGGTTAAGCCTCTGCCTTTGGCTCAGGTTATGATCTCAGGGTCCTGGGATCGAGTCCTGAATCGGGCTCTCTGCTTGGTAGGGAGCCTGCTTCCTCCTCTCTCTCTCTCTTTCTACTTGTGATCTGTCAAATAAATAAATAAAATCTTTTTAAAAAGGGGGGGCTTTCATAAAGCCAATTTGCCATTCATAAACACTTGTCTCTCTTGTTATCTTCATCTCTCTCTCTCAAATAAATGGATAAAATCTTCAAAGCAAAAAGAAAAAGAAAATTCGAGTCAGATGACTGCAAATCTTGTGGCTTTCTTCAGAGAGGTTAACAGTAAAACTTTTGAATACTAGTGTACTTCAAGTACAGAATTGATCAGATTTCCTAAGTCTGGCTCCTCTAAGTCTCAAGCACCCACTTCCCAATTCATCCAATGAGGAGGACATTTCTTCCTGAAGCTCAGTTCCTCTGACACTCTTCCAAGTGGCAGAGCTGAAGGGAATAAAAATGACAGTTACTTCTTAGAGTGTTGGAAACTAAAAACTGTATGTGGAATATATTTCAGCTTTGATTACTTTATTGATGGTTGCTCAGTGATCGACCTGCCCGTAATTGATCTGGAGAGTCCCACAGTACTCAGCCTCTGCATCCAATGGAGATTTTAGTGAACAATACCTAGTGTATTGAGCACTACTTGAAGGAAAAAAGAAAAGATCCCCTGTTAAATTTGAACCAGTTCATGATGCTACTTAAGTTATGTTTCATGCCATCCACTTTTAACTATGCCACTGTTCCACAGAGCTATGACTGCTTAGATTTAACTACCAAATATATATTTCTATTCTTAACAGTTTAAGAAGCTCCTACAAGTTGAGGATGAAGAAAGTATAAAAGTATTAGCTATTGAGATACTACCAATTAAAAATAAGGTAACAAAACATTTTCTATGTGGAAGCATACACACAACAAAAAGAATAAGAAATTCTGCATTTAAATAAATTATATTTCTTTGACAAGAAACGACTGCAAGTACATAAGGATATGGAATTCAGGGCAGTTAAAAAATACTAATGTGCTTGTGCTATGCTCATGCATTTAATGCTTAATTTATTATTAAAGACAGCTCCAGGCAAAAGTTCTGTTCCAAAGATTGGAAAGGCTATTCTGTGGACCAAAATACCCCCATGAGTAAGCTGGTTTTGTGCACTCATATGCTCAATCACAAGTTGGCATAACATTTTTAAAAATATGAGACTGCTTCAGGTGTGTGATAAAGACTACTTGATAATAATTCACATAGAGATAATCTTTATTTTACACCATGATTAGGACCTATAATTGGCCTTTAGTGTGGTTGGTCTTCAATCTGTGGTCTCTGTATTCCTGATGGTAAAGGAGGAAAAAAAAAAAAGGTATATGTACTTTGTGTTTCACATAGCGTTCATTTATCTCATTAGATCTGCAAAATAAGTCTAGAGAGCCATTTATGTACTTTCTTTTTCAAAAATAAAAAAAAAATCAAGGCATTCAAAATTTGAAAATATAACCCAAGTTCCATTCCTGCCACAAATATATTTTTAGATAAAATTCAAATTACAATGGTGATCACCCAGTAGATATTATCTCTCAGTAGTATGTTAGAACAATAAGGTTACTTGACATTCTGGAAACTTATACAGTTGTGTTAAAATCATAGTTTCATGATTTATTAGATTTGGCAAGTGAGTATTTTTTTTTTTGAGTATTTTTACTTGACATCTTTGTATCTTAAATGCCTCCTCTGCCAAATAAATAATAGAATATCTATAACACATTATATATTTAATGAGATAGACTGTATTTATATAATTCATATGGTTAGCTCAATTGTAATTGAAAGATACATTTCTATAATGTGCTTGTAGTAAAATCAGATTTATTTCAGTTCAATATCCAGAAGGTTTCCTTTAAAAACTGTGTTGTCCTTATCTGGAAGGCAGTATTTACAGGTTTTGACTGATTTATTCCCAGTAAGATCTAGTATGATGTTCCACTCATGGTGCTTTAGAGAATGACACCTGTTTATGTGGTGAATGTCTTCTTTATTCTGAAAACAGCAGCTCCTTATTTGAGGAGCAAGTGACTCAAGTTTTAGTAATTTGAGTCCTTCCTTTAGAGGGAACTAAAGAAAGAAAATCTTTTCTATGGTATTAAGAAAAGGAATTTGTGAGTATTAATACTCTCGGTAACAATTTGTTCAGCCTCTTGAAGGAAATGACTATATAAATGAGTCGTGAAGAAGGGAATACTAGCTCCTCACAATGTCAATATTGTAACCTCTTAACCTGTGAATATATTACCTTATACAGCAAAGAATTATTACAAATATAATTAATTTAAGGATCTTGATATAGTTAGATTATCCTGGATTGTTCTGTAGACCCATCACAAAGTTCTTTATAAGAGAGAGGTAGGAGAATCAAAGTCAGAAGGAGAGACTTATGCATTGAATAAGGAGAAAGGGACCCTAAATCAAGGAATACAGATGGCTCATACAAGCTATAAAAGGCAAGGAATGGATTCTCCTTTAAAGGCTTCAGAAATGGGGCGCCTGGGTGGCTCAGTGGGTTGGGCCTCTGCCTTCGGCTCGGGTCACGGTCTCAGGGTCCTGGGATCAAGTCCCACATCGGGCTCTCTGCTCAGCAGGGAGCCTGCTTCCTCCTCTCTCTCTCTGCCTGCCTCTCTGCCTACTTGCGATCTCTCTCTCTCAAATAAATAAATAAGATCTTAAAAAAAATAATATTAAAGGCTCCAGAAAGTTCTCTTGTCCTCTTGAAATTTAATTATGCAGAACCCTAGATAGGATCTCCATCAAAAAGTAGACATTTACATAATATTTATGAAAATTAACAGTAGACATTATAAAAATAATAGTTTAAACATTGAATGTTCTTAGAAATATCAAGGAATAATTATCATCACTTATCTTGAGGATAATGAAGGTGGGTAGGGGCTACAAATCTCCCAACACTTCCTGCTGTCCACAATTACTGCCCTGAACTTGAGAGTGAGAGAAACTACCAAAGGAAGCAAAGGATTAAGAGAAGATACTCTTCTTGTATCTCAGGCCACACTGCATATTAATTGGATGGTACAAAAGAAAATTTACTATTTTATCCTACTTCCAGATCTGAAGTATGTAATCTAACTTGAATTACATAAAACAAAGAGCATATATGTAAATATATAAACCTATAAGAACACAACCCATGCATGTATGTGTGCCTGTGTGTACATTTATCTTTTACAGATATACATAAACATATACATTCTGATATTTAAAAAAAAAAATTTAAAGATTTTACTTATTTATTTGACACAGAGAGAGCGCACAAGCAGGGGAGCAGCAGGCAGAGGGAGAGAGAAGTAGGCTCCCAGCTGAGCTAAGAGCCCGATGTGGGACTCAAGCCCAGGATCCTGGGATCATGACCTGAGCTAAAGGCAACAGCTTAACCAACTGAGCCATCCAGGCGTCCCCTGATATTTTATTAAAATAGCAACCTACTATTATTCTGAGTAGTGTTTATGCTTATACATCTATATAAATGTTAGAGAAATCACTGAATTGTAATAAATGCTATATATTAATATAATAATCAAATATAGAAGATTTGACTCAATCTCAATTTTACATAATAGCCTTGTGACTTTGGACAAGAAATAAATTCTCATCAAATAATATTTTTAAAAATGTCTTCAAGGGTGCCTGTGTGGCTCAGTGGGTTAAGCCTCTGCCTTTGGCTCAGGTCATGATCCCGGAGTCTTGGGATCAAGTCCAGCACGGGGCTCCCTGCTGTGCTCTCTTGCTCTCTCTGTCAAAAATCTTCTAAAAAACAAAAATTTTAAAAAATAAAAAGTGTATTCAAAATATTTTATAGATATCTACTTTGAGTCAAGAGCTATTATATATTGATGAGATAAAATAAATGTACCATAAATGTTAAAAAATAAAGCAAAAAAGGAGAAGGCAGAAAAAGAAGAAAGGAAAGAATAGATACCTGCATTCAAGAACTCACTGGATAAAAAAGTTGTGTACCTCTGTAATAATAATGATGTATTAAATATTTTTTAAATCCATGAATTCAGTGTTGTTAAAGCTAGATTAAAGATCAAATGTATCTATGAAAGTAAATACATACTCCAGAGAAGAATGACATACTAGTTCATTTTTAAGATAAGTAGTAAATGACCTGACACAGAATAGAGGAAACAGCAATTAACAGATAAAAATATGTAGGAGTTCCTGGGTGGCACAGTCGGCAAGGTGTCCAAATCTTGATTTCCCCTCAGGTTGTGATCTCAGGGTCCTGAGATTGAGTCCCACATGGGGCTGGGCACTCAGCCAAGAGTCTGCTTAAGACTTTCTGTCCCTCTCCCTCTGCCCGTCCCTGCTGCACACTTCTCTCTCTAAAATAAAATATAAATATATATTTAAAATATAAATATTTGTTAAATATCATCATGCATTTGTGGGCAGAAGGACAGGACACAAGATGAAGAGTGATAGAAAAAAAAAAAAAGACTGATTCCTTACTTGTGGAATTAACGTAAAAACAATACCAATACCCCAGGTTTGTTAAAGAGTAAATTTAAATAATAAATACTGAAGATGTTCCATGCCCAGTATACCCTTATATTTTAAACTTCACTGCCTAAAGATCACACTGCTGTGCCTAGATCTTTTATTAGATTAGCATGTTTCAGTACCTCATTCCTTTTACGGCTATATATTCCATTTATTCATAGGTACACCACATTTTTTTAATCCATTCATCAGTTGATGGATACTGGCTGTTTTCACTCGTTTGCTATTATGAAAAATGCTGCTGTGAAAATCCCTGTACAAGTTTTTGTGTGAACATATGCTTTTCACTATCTTCGGTATATAAATAGGAGAGTAATTTCTGGATGATATGGTAACTCTATATTTAACTGGGGAACTACCAAACTGTTTTCAACAGAGATTGCACCATTTTACATTCTTAGCAACAATGTATCAGGATTCCCATTACTCCACATCCTCACCAACACTTGTTATCTTGCTTCATTAACTATAGTTATCCTAGCAGATGTGAAGTGGTATCTCATTGTGACTTTGATTTACATTTCACTAATGGTTAATGATTTTAAGCATCTTTACATGCACTTATTGATCATTCATATATTCCTTTGTGGAAATGATTCTTCAAATACTTTTTAAAATCCATTGTAGGTTGGATTTCTATGGTTGAATTCTAAGGATTCTTTATATATCCCAAATTCTAGATGCCTATCAGATACATGATTTTTATTTTTTTTAAGATTTTATTTATTTATTTAGTTGAGAGAAAGAGATTGAGTCCTTGAGCACAAGCAGGTGGAACAGTAGGCAGAGGAGAGGGAGAAGCTGACACCCTACTGAACAGGGAGGTGACAAGGGGCTCAATCCCAGGACCTGGGGTCATGATCTAAGATGGAGGCAGAGGCTTAACCAACTGAGCCACCCAGGCACCCTAAGATACACGATTTTTAGATTTCTTTTTTTTTTTACAAATTTTTTTTTTTTTTAAGATTTTATTTATTTATTTATTTGACAGAGAGAGAGATCACAAGTAGGCAGAGAGGCAGGCAGGGAGAGAGGGGGAAGCAGGTTCCCTGCTGAGCAGAGAGTAGGATGTGGGGCTAGTTCCCAGGACCCTGGGATCATGACCCAAGCCGAAGGCAGAGGCTTTAACTCACTGAGCCACCCAGGCGCCCCCCCCCCTTTTTTTTTAATTCTGTAGTTTTCTCTTCACTTTTCTGATAGTATCTTTGGACACATAAAATTTTGGACTATGATAAAGTCCGACCTACCATTTCTTTCTATTTTGTTATACTTTTGGTGTTATATCTAAAAATCCATTGTCTATCCTAAAGTCACAGATTACTTACCCTATTTTTTCTTCCATGAGTTTTATAGTTTTAACTGCTTCATTTAGCCCTCATCATTTGAGTTAATTTGCACATACTGTGTGAATGAGGGTCCAAAGTTATCCTTTACAGGTAGATTTCTAGTAATCCTTTGTAGTAATTCAATGTGGAAAAGACTTTTCTTTCCCCATTGAATGTTCTTGGAAAACTTTTATAAAATCAAGTGTCCACAGATACATATGTGTATTTCTAGGTATTGTTCTGTGTGTCCATATTATGGCGTTACCACATGTCTTAATTACCATGGCTTTGTGGTAAACTTTGAAGTAGGGTATTCTGAGTTCCTATATTTATTCTTTTTTCAAAATTGTTTCAGGTATTCTGAGAAATTTATTAATCCATATGAGTTTTAGGATCAGCTTATATATTTTTCCATAAAAATCATTTTAATTTTGATAGAAATTATGCTGAATATATATATATGTCAATTTGGACAATTTTTCCATATATTCTATATTAAATCTTCAAATCCAAAAATAAAGGATGTCTTCCCATTTATTTTGGTCTTTTTTATTTCAACAATTTTCTGTATGCTTTACTGTACACATCTTACACTTAGGATAAATTCATTCCTAAGTATTTTTATTATTTTTATAACATTCTGAGTGAAGTTATTTTCTTAATTCCATTTTCAGTTGTTGATTATGAGTGTGTAGAAACACTATAGATTTGTGTATATTGATCTTGTAGCCTGAAATCTAGCTGAACTCATTTATCAGCTCTAATTTGTGTATGTGTGTATGTGTGTGTGTGTGTTTGCGTGCATGTGTGTGTGTGTCTATGTTTCTTAGGACTTTCTTCATAGGTTATGCCTCTATCAGTAGAGATAATCTACTTTTTCATTTCTCATTTGGATGTCTTAATTCAGTTTCCTCCCTAATTGCCTTGATAGAACAACCAGTATAGTGTTGAACAGAAATGACAAGAGCAGGCATTCTTTTGTGGTTCCTGATCTTAGGAGGAAAGTATTCAGTCTTTATCATTAAATACGATGTTAGCTATGGGTTTACTATTGGTGTCTTTTATCACATAGCAGAATTTAACTTCTATTTTGAGTTTTCTGAGTGTTTTTATCATGAAAGGATGTTGTTGTTTTTAAATGAGTTTTATGCATCTATTGAGATGGTCAAATGTCTTTAGTTGTTTTCATTCTTTATCTTATTAATATAATTTATTACAGACTTTTTGTTAATTTTTGTACATTGCTCCAACCTTATATTTCTGGAATAAATCCCATTTTGGCATTGAATGTAATCCTTTTCATATGCAGTTGGACTTAATTTGCTAGTATTTCATGAAAAAGTTTTGCATTTATATTTATAGGTGATATTGTTCTGCAGCTTCTTTTCTTGTAATACCCTTTTTGAGTTTTGGTATCATGATTATACTGGCCTCATAAGATGAGTTAGGAATTGTTCTCTTCCATTTTTTAAAAGAGTTTATAAAGGATTGGGCAAATTCTTCTTTAAATGCTTAATAAAACTCACAAGTGAACTCATCTCTCCTGAACTTTGGGGGAAGGAGTGTAGATTTTCTTTTCTGATTTTTGTAAAACACTAAGGCAGTTTCTTTAATTTTTATAGATCTATTCAGATTTTCTATTTCTCCTTGAGTCAGTTTTGGTAATCAGTGTCTTTCTAGAAATGTGCTCATTTTAACAAGGTCATCTTATTTGTTGGCATATAAGTGTTCATGCTACATACCTAAAGTCATTTTGTTGTTGTTTTAATTTCTATATAGTAGATATTGATACCCTCTCTTGCATTTTTAATTTTCATAATTTGAATCTTCTCTGTTTTTTCCCTTGGTCAGTCTAGATAAAGTTGGCAAATTTTGTGGATCTTTACAAAGAACTAACTTTTCACCAACTTATTGATATCCTTAACTGTAAGTTGGCTTGTCTTCTAGTTTGCTGCTTCTTTCTTAGGCACACTCATGTCTGCTGTTGATTGCTATAGTGAATGTTTATTTTAATTGTTATATGTCTTATACTTTTATTTAGTTCTTTAGACATGGTTGCTTTTAGCTCCTTGAACATATTTTAAATAGCTAGCTAAAGTTTTTGCCTAGCTATCCCACCATGCCTCCTTCTGGGAAAGTTACTATTTATTCTACCCTATCCTCCTACTGTTTGTTTTTGTGACTATTTATTATAATTCTTCTTTTTATTAATTAATTAAATTAAATTAATTAATTAATGTTTTAGGACTAATTCTGGAAAATATGTTTACCTTGTACTGTGTGCCCACTGAAGTTTCCGCATATTTAGCTTGAGGGTCAGCTAATAGTTAAACAGAGATTTCCTTAAATACCTGAAGTCAGTAAGTCTCTCCATCTTTGTAAGGTGTCTGTGTGCATGCTGTGGCACATTTTTGATGTTCGGTAAGGCCATTATCACTCTGCCATGGCTTTTAATTCCTGCCTGTGCAGAGTTTCAAGATCATTTGGAAGTGAAAGATTAGAGCTTTCTCATGTCCTCCTTAAGCATCTATATATCTCCACAAATATCCATGGCATTTTAAACTTCCACATACATGTCAGAGCTTTTCATAAGTCCTATGATGTCTGTTATGGATTGAATTATGTTCCAAAAAACTCATATGTTAAAGTCCTAACTGCTTGTATGACTGTATCTGGAGATAGAGTTTTGGGGAGGTAATTAAGGTTAAATGAGCTCTTAAAGGTTGGACCTTAATTTGATAGGACTGTGGCCTTATAAGAAGAAGAAGAGAGAGTAAGGCACCTGTGTGTCTCAGGCAGTTAAGTCTTTGCCTTTGGCTCAGGTTGTGATCCCCATGTCCAGCTCTTGGCTCAGTGGGGAGCCTACTTCTCCCTGTACCTCTGCCCTCCCCCACTTGTAGTTACTCTCTCTCTCTCTATCTCATGATCTCTCTCAAATAAATAAATAAAATCTCATAAAAAAAATAGGAAGAGAAAGAAAGATTTCTACGTATTTTTCTGCTTTGTAAGTACACAATAAGAAGGTAGACTTCTTTAAGCCAGAAAGAGATCTTTCACCAAAAACCAAACATGGCAGCATCCAGATTCAAATCTCTAAAACTGTAAGAAATAAATTTCTGTTGTTTAAGACACTCAGTCTATGGTATTTTGTTATGGAAATATCTCATTCTTCAACTTTTCCTTTTATGCTTTTGAGTAGTTGGGCCAACTTCTATCCTTCATCTATAGCATTTGCAACATTAAAACACTTGCCTGTAAATATTTTCAACAAATGCAGCTCAGGAGAAGATTTTAGTACTCATGAGTTTGAGTCAAAACTAAAAAAAAGCAAGACTTTCAAGTGGGTTATTTCCAGAGCATCACAACACAGTTCAAATAATATCATTTTTTTCCAGAACTAGAATTTTTTAAAAAGCTGGAGCTCCATTCTCTTCCCTTTCATACCAAGAATGTTGATTACTACTTTGAAAGTTCATTCCTGGGCTGGAGAGAAGGGAACTGAATTAGAACAAGTTAAAAAATACCATAAAAAGCTCTTTTAATATCAACATTCATCTATCTTTTAAATAAATGCTGCTTTAAGCATTTGGTTAATTTTCAAAGTTCTGAAAAAGTTAATTCTGAGAATTTTGGACAACTTTTTTCATTATTTTATATGAAAAATTTTTAGAGGTCCTTACACTATTGTTTCTGCTTATAAAGTTATATTATTTAATTTTTAATGTGCTATCAATATTTTAAAATATAGAATTCTAGCTTTTTCATAGTATTTGGAAGTCTAACAACACTATGCCTAAAAAAACAAAAGTTCGAGGAAAACATGGCAATTACTGGGTTGTTACTTTCCCTTTTATAGCCTCTATTTTCTGTTAACCATGTCTCTCCAGCCCTCCTTTTTATTCAGATGGTCCCTGTACGATTTAAACGATCACCTATGATAAGTTATTACTGAAATATATTATGTGGTATTATAATAAACTCAATTTTCTAGGAAAAATTAAATTTCTCAGTGCATAACTGTGTTAAGGGGCCCATAGCTGGTGGTTGTAAATTAAAAACATGCATATCATAGCTTACTGAATAAAGAAGCACAAGTTGCCTAAGTGGACTCAGCAGGTAGCTCCTTCATCATACAAGAGCCCACTTTGGGGAAAAAAGCCCTGGGGTCGTTTTGATTGAAAGTTCAGTCTCAATACACTCACATAAAAAGAAGGAAAGCCACAAGATGCATCACTTAGAGATCCTAAAAATAGGCTGGTATGGAGAGGGGTGCAGTGAGGTGGATAAATGACTGTGCTCTGTCTCAGATCACAGGGAGCAGGGGAGAGACCAGGATAGCAAGTACCTATTACTTACAAGGCAGTTGGGGCAGAGATCACTAACTTTTTGCAGGCTCAACCCTAAGTAGGTTTTTTAAAAGGTGCCCTGGGAAAAGCAAAGTGGGAATTTATGGCAGGAGTTCTAAACTCTGGGCCTTATCTAAATGTCCAGAATAGGTGTGAGCAGGATTCTCATGCTGTAAAATGCCTAGGCAGCAGCCCAGACTAGTGGTTTTCTCATCAGAATGGAATTCTCCCTTTCAAATATCATTAGGGAATGTGAAAACATATTTAGCCATGTTTATAAATTTGCCTAAAGGTAAAGGATAGTCACCTAACGTCCCTTTTCTCTTTTCTAACAATCTGGCTCTCACGCAGGTTATAACCTAAATTTGAACAATCCGTGTGATTTGAAAAATTTTAAGCAAAATATTTAATTTAAATGATTCTAGATTTGTAGTGCCTCCAAATAATCAAATGATAGCAAAAAATCTTGTCCAGAGTAACTCAGCTTTAACATATGTTCACCATATTGCCATTCTGTAAAAAATATGACCTCATAGTCAAAAATCACAAATCAGCTAAGGAAATAAGGCAACATGATTTACAGCTAACAAAACAAAACTGATATCAGAATTTGTTTAAAATGTTTATGATATTTTAATTATGAGAAATAGATATAAAGTAATAAGGTGAATATATTTACAGAAATGAGAAAGGTGTGAATATCTAAGAAATAAAAATATTAGATTTTAAAATAAATAGAAAATAAATTTGATTATAAATTCTTAAATAAAACAGAAATAGAAATATATGTACACACACCTGCACTCTCACAAATGTGTAATCATTGAAATTATTAAAAAATAAATACACAGCAGATAGGAAACAAAGTATTGATTACATTAAGAGGATTAATGAAATGGGATTTAAATCTTTAAAATGTAACAGATTTCAGTAAGAAAGGAAACAAGATGGAAAATATGATAGGAGCTTAAAAAGCATAGAAGTTCAAGCATGTTAAGATAAATGTATATTAAATCAGAGTTTCAAAAAATACAAACAATGAAGAAACAACATTTAAAGAACTATGAGCTGAGAAATTTCCAGAATTGTTGAGAAACACAAATTCCCAGACCTAGGAACCTAGGCAAATCAATAAAAGTAATATTCCTAATTGTAACCCCAGGAAGATAAATAAAATAAATCCACATCTAGGCATAACATAATTAAACCACAGAATACTAATGACAAAGAAATTATCTATGAAACATCTATAAAACTCTCTCTCACAGACATACATATATATGGTATATAAATCCGACTGAGCTGTCTTCTTAAGAGCAACAATCCAGCCGAAAGTCAATAGAGAGAAATTACTTGTCTAGTTATGCCTATGAATTTGCTTATGTAAAGAACAAAAGCAGAAACAAATAAAAGGTGGTGATATAAAATTCTGGAAGATTATGACATAATATTTTTATGTCTCTATACAGTTGATGACAGGTATTTAGGATGATAAATTTGGGGGAACATCATATATATAAATAAAAATAATCAAATCAATTATGTTGGACAAAAGACTACAACCCATGGGAATTTATTTTAAGGGAAGTGAGGATATTTACTATTTTCTAAAAAAAATGAAAACAGTATAAACCCTAACAACACATAAATTAAAGCAAAGCATAATGGAATATTACTGCCAGTAAAAATAAGGCAATGAAGATAATATGGTAACATAAAAAATGCTTAAGTAAAAGATGAAAATAGAAACTGTATAATGGTTACATTAGGATTATTTAATAGTGGGCATACATCTAAATAAGGCCACAGAGGAAATTGATTGTAACTAATTTTACATTATTCCATTTTTATTTCTAGCAAAATATCCATTAAGACATGTTCCTCATGAATTACCTTTTTTGTAAATTTTTTTCAATGAATTCAGTTAATCATGATCAGCATACATCTACTGGATAACAAAGAATTCATAAGACTGTATTAGTTTCTATTTACATATGGAATAGATCAAGATGTCTTCTGTGAAGAATTTATAATTTAATATGGATAAAAATGACCGAAACACATGGATAAACCTCTTAAATTATGTTCATTTACAAAACTTCAGAAATGAACCCTGCGTAAATTTAACAAATATAGAATTTATTAAAATGTTTAGAAGGAATTATGAAATGTAGAGAAAGTTGAAGAACCATTTAGGAATGGTCAGACACATGTTAATTTCAGAGATCAAGATAGAAGCTTGTTGTATTCATTTTCTACATCTGGCTGTCCACTATGACAAATTACTGCAAATGCAGTGGCTGAAAACATGAATGTCTGGTAGTTTTAGAATCTGAAATGGGTCCTACCAAGCTAAAAGCAAGATGCAACAGGCTACCTTCCTTTCCAGAAGCTCTGGGAGAGAATTCATTCCCTTACCTTTCCCAACTGCAAGAGGACGCCTAGGTTCCTTAACTTAGGCCCCTTCCTCCATCTACAAAGCCTTCTCACATTCTCTTCTCTGATTTTCCCTCTTTAACCCCCTTTTCCCACTTTTAAAGTCCCTTGTGATTACACTGGTTTTAGGGATTAGGACATGGCTCTCTTTTTGGGGGGGTGGGGGGGATTGGAGAACGCCCTGCCACACTTAACAATAGTAGTGTCAGGGTACTGCCACTAGAATGAATTCGCTCTGTATTTTTCTGTCTTTCCACTCAAGATTAAAAATCCCAAAAAAGAAAAGAAAAAAAAAAAAATTCCGGGAAAAAAAAAAAAAGGCACGAAGAGCCTAGGATGGGTCATTATATCCACTATGTGGGCATGGGATGGAATTGTCATTCCCTTTAACTCTGTGCTAAATGAGCCAATTAGGGGCACCTGGGTGGTTCAGTGGGTTAAAGTCTCTGCGTTTGGCTCAGGTCATGATCCCGGGGTCCTGGGATCGAGCCCCACATCGGGCTCCCTGCTCTGCTGAGAGCCTGCTTCCTCTTCTCTCTCCCTGCCTGCCTCTCTTGCCTACTTGTAATCTCGTCTGTCAAATAAACAAATAAAATCTTTAAAAAAAATAATAAATGAGCCAATTACTTCAGAGTAAATTGAAGTTTTGCTACTATGGGAGAAGGAGGAATACATGTAAAAAGCCATGGAATAACAAATGTCCAATACAATTAGTGAAAAGTAAACTGGAAACATAGCACATGGAAACACAATATTATCAGGACTATCCATATGTACTGTCCAAAGTGTGTTCCTCAGTATGTTAGTAGATTGATATGGTTACATACAAAGAGGAAAAATGTAATTGTTTCACTGTCACATAAGTATGAAAACTATCTTTTCTTTGATATTGACTAAATAAATCAGCAAAAGTGCAGTGAAATTTTATAGTGGAATAATCTGAATAGTTTTTCAAACCCATTTGAGTAAGGAAACTTTTCTTTCTACAGTTTCTTCTTAATTCCAATGAAACACCCAAGAGGATACAAGCTTTGGGAATTCATTAGAATGACTTTCCTGAGTGCCACTGAATGAAAAAGCATCAGTCTGTTGACAGTACAAGGAAAAATAAGAAAATTCATGTTGCACATTTAAAGGAAAACATCCACTTCAAGATATTTCTATTGATGGAAGTATAGTGTCATGGAAGGATGGAATAGCTTCACTGAAAATAATAGCCTACAAACAAAAAGGATTATGTTATTTTATTGAGTATTGTTTTTAGAGGTTTTTGTTTTGAGGGGCACCTGTGTGGCTCAGTGGGTTAAGCCTCTGCCTTCGGCTCAGGTCATGATCTCAGGGTCCTGGGATCAAGCTGGGCCTGCTTCCCTCTCTTTCTCTGCCTGCCTCTCTGCCTACTTGTGATCTCTCTCTGACAAATAAATAAATAAAATCTTTTAAAAAATAAATAAATAAAGGTTTTTGTTTTTGTTTTGTTCTGTTTTTCCATAACTACATAAGAGTGTTACTTTTTTTCACTGATGCTGAATATATCTTTTGAAAGCATGTCCTTAGTTTTGAGTCCTCATTGGTATATGCGTAAAATCATCAAGTTTCCCTTATCTTCATCCTAGACATAAAATGTACAAATGTTAACTGTGAAATATAGTTATACTGTGTTCTTTGGAGATAATACTTTCCCTAACATTGATTCAATTTGCATTTGTTGAATGTGTGATTTATTATTTAGCCTCTGGAAATATATGAACAATCGGAGGGAGTCAGAAAGCAAATCTGAGTGGCATGGAATGGTAATTTCAGTTCATTTCATTATTCTATATTGGTTCCTAATGTTTGGTAATATGAAGACAATATGAGGTTTTCAGTTCTTCCTTTGCCATTAGTTTAGCAAGTGTGTATGATGTACAGGTTATGTATAAGACATTATGTATGTTACAGATACAGTAATTAATGAGATACAGTCTTAGCAATGAAGTAGTCTAGAACCTTGACAGAGAATGAACAATTTTAAAACACAATGTAAAAGAGATTAAAAAATGTTACAAAGTTCTAATAGCAAAAGGATGTTTTTGTTGAGTTGGATGGTTTTAAATAACAATTTTTTGAAGAAAGCAATGTTGAGTGAGTTGGATTTTGACCAGGAAAGAAGCTGAGGGTGTACGAAAATTTAAAAAAGAAAAACGTTTGGATTATTAGTGGATAAAGAGCAAAAAGCAAAGGAAAAGTATTATTGATATTCCTGAGGGAAAGGATTGTAGTCAAAATAGCAAGAATATGTGATATATGAGAGGAAAGTTTGAAAGAAAAGGCTCTAAATGCTGACTGAATCCATGGATGGTTGGCCCTTAAATGCTCAACTGACAAGTTGTTAAAGAATAGGAAAGTGTTGAAGATCATTGAGGAGAGAGATGACATAATCACTAGTAATCTTTTGGACGACTACTCCAAGACTTCGATGGGAGGGCAGTTGAATAATGGGTTAATATCCAATAGCAGAAAGTCAAGCTAGAACTTATCTAGTCAAAAGATCACATGACCCAAAATGTTATCATGATGGGGAAACAGAAAGTAATGACAATTGAGAGAGGTACAATTGAAAATATTTGAATAAATAGAATAAAAAGAGACTGGATCTGATAAGGCATGAAAGGAAAGATAATGGGGATGCGTAGGTGTGACTTCAAAGTTTTGAGACAAAAAAATTGGGAAATGGCCATTTATTTCATTAAAAATAGGGAAGTTTGAAAATTTTGACAGTTTGTTTATTGAGGAAGCAGATGACTTTTTTTTATATGTTTTATCATTGATAGATGAGCATTTATCAAGAGAATATTGTTAATGCCCACCATGTTTCAAATACTATACTAGTTAATAGAGGTTTAGTGAATGAACTCTAAACTCAGTTTGTACCCTCATGGAAGTTAGAGTCTAGTGGATAAGAGACATAAATATATGTGGTTAATCTCAAAAGATCACAAATTTATCCCTTTCCATCTGAAGGTAGGTTATAGTTTGACATCTTTTGGGTTAGCTATGTGACTCATCTTGGCCAATGGATTATTAGCAAACATAACACAAGTAAAGACTTGTAAAATGTCTGTGCATTGCACACTTTTAATTTTGACCCTCTAATAGTGACATGTGAAAAAGTCTAGACTAGTCTGCTAAAGGATGAAAGACACGTGGCTGACAGTCTGCTAATTGCCAGAACTGTAAGTGTGGTCATCCTAGATCACGTATTTGCTAGTTGATGCTTCAGAAAGCCCAGACAGGTTCAGCCAAGTAAGCCCACAGCAGAAGATTCATCCAGCCAACCCAGAGAACAGGGAGCTAAGCAAATTTTTGTTATTAATGTACTAAGTCATGAAGTACTTACACAGTAAAAGTTGCATGATACAACGGATACATACATACATACGTACAAATATTACTGATATTGTTCTTCAATGATTCAGTCTTACACTCTTTAAATTACCTACCCCCTTCATGCAGTAATCTCAGTCTCTTGCAAACTACTCTCTAACAAACCACTTCTTATTTTGCTATCTCAAGCCCTTTAGTTTCCTGTCTCCAAAATGTCCCCTTCTGGCAAATTTGCTTGATCCTCAGTTATATTGTTTTTAGCCAATGGCAATTCTATCCTCATGGATACCTTCTGGTCATTCTTAGTTGCTCACAGTTGAATCCAGTCAGCCAAGAATTCTGTTGGATTGACTTCCAAGATTTGTCCAGAAGCTGAGCACTTTTTCCTACCACCACTGCTACCCTTTGGTCTAAACCACCTTCTTTTCTCAAAACAACTACTGAAAAAGGCTCCTACTTGCTCTATCGCT
The DNA here is from genome assembly GCA_004024625.1 of Mellivora capensis. NCBI lineage: Eukaryota > Metazoa > Chordata > Mammalia > Carnivora > Mustelidae > Mellivora > Mellivora capensis. The sequence continues at coordinate 79,609 of PISX010005640.1, read as the reverse complement.
GCCTCCAACAGCAGCCAGAATTACCTTTAAATATACACGTCATATTCTCTGCTCCAACCCAGTACTAGCTTTCAACTTCATTCAGAGTGAAAGCCAGAGATTTTATAATAACCTACAAGATTTTGCATGACTTCTCTATTCCTATATATCACCTCTCTGATCTCATCACCTACCATTCACTTGACTACCCTTTTCCCTTGACCCCCAGACACAGATTCAACAACACTTCCCTGCTCTTGCTCCAACCATCAGACACATTCCTGGGCACATTCAGATGAATACATTTGTATTCATTTTCCTTTACCATGTAAACTTTTCCCTAGATTAAACCATTGTTTAATCCCATCACCTTCTTTAAGTTTTCTCAGAGAAGCTTGATCTCCTTACTTAATAATGAATGAGTTTCCTTCCATCCCTCCACTCACCACTGTCTTTTTCCTCATATTGCCAGATTTCTTTGAGCCACACCAATTATCATCTTCTGTACTTCTGTATTGTAAAATATATTTCTTTATTATGGTCATTATTTCTTTATTATGGTCATTAATTATTTATAACCCTAAAACTTAATTTCAGTAGTTCTAAGAGTTGTATGTTTCCACTGATATAGCCCCAGTACTTTTAACACTGTCCAGAAGATAGCAGAACTCAACAAATTGATGAAATGGGAATTAAAAAGATACTATGTTAGATACTGACAGGGAAAGTTACTAGACACTTAACCTGTCAATGCTCATTGCATTACCTGAAATGTCAGGGTATTTTTTTCCTGTGCCACACACGGAAAACATTTTGAAAATTGCCACCTGTATTGCTTGCATAAGAAATGTAGTTCCAGCATTCCACAAATCTTTCTGTATCCTATTTTAGAGCTCCAACTGGCATAGCTGTTAATTTCTTAGTATTTACCCGTTCATTTACAAATCAAAGTATTCATTTAACTTGAAACATTGGAGAGTAACCTCTTCAGGCCCTTTATAATGCGAATGGCAGGTTACTGTCTTTCTAATACCATCATCATGTACACTATGAATGGAATTACAGGAGCTCACTTACCATTCAATTATCAGTGCACCTATTGCTTGGTCTTTGAAACCTCACTGTGCATTTTAAAGAGGTCTATTTAGTTAAGCAACATAATTTATTTAAGAAGTTTTTTAAAAATACACATGACATCTATCTTTTCAGTAGGTAGCACATTGCATGTAAGAGCAATTATAAACAAAACAAAAAATTAAATTCTTGCAACTGAAACGGAAGCGTCTTGCTTGTAATGTTCATCAGCAAATCTATTTACATAGGCTTCACTGAGGGGAGAGATGCATCCTACTCAAAATAAAGCACTGTCTGCTTTCAAGCCTTGAACACACTAATATGTCTGGCAAATGTACAAATCTGTGTTCCAAGTTTCAAGCAGACATTCAAGAAGTTCATAGTTGAAGGTGTCCAGGCAGATAGGTGTTTTGAGACTGTTTCTGAGGCAACATTTTAAATTTGGGAAGATCACGTCAGTCTTTGTAGCACACTATGTGTGCAAATGGGTTTTTTGTTCAAGCTTCTGCAACAAATGGTGGCAAAGCTGTTTGCAAAGTTGTCTCTAATAAGACAGCTTAAATGTGTTGCCACATGGGTATTTCTGATCTAGCTTTATGAGCTCTCCGAAGGAGGCTGCATAAAGAATCAAAGAATCTGCCAGCAGTTGAGATGCAACCCCAGGAAACGTAAAAGGCAGATTTCAGCCAAATGTTCTGGTGAAACAGAAATAACCAAAGAAGTGAAATCCGTGTGTGTTGCTTCAAAGGATCCTCTGATACATTGGTTATGTGCTTAGAGGAGAGACCAGTCACCAGGATCCCTAGGGCTTCCCGTGAATGTGAGTGGTATACTGGGCAGTATTCTCCCAGGCATGCTGACTTCTTCATGAGCACAGCCTGCATCATAAAATTCACCCAGGGTTCTTAGCCACAGGAAATCCCCTGAGGAAAACAGAGCCAGAGGCAAATACTCATCTAGTCCCTTCCTGTCTAACAACACTCACATTTTTTTCCAGGGGATACTAAATTCAAACATTAAGTAGGGAAAAAAGTGACAGCATTGCCTGCCCCTCAGGCTATGTTCCAAAATAGGGAAGGACAGAGCCATTTGGGTTTTTTTTAGTAATAGTGGGAAATTAGAGATGAGGGTTGGATGAGAAGTTGTGGGCTGATGTTATGTTGCCTGTTTCTGATATTTTTTCCATGTCATCGTGCAAGCCAATCACCCACATGGTTGGGAAGCTCCGGAAGACACTCCAGGAAGTCATCGAAGATAAGATCGGTTGTATTGCTAAATTCAACAAGTCCCATTGAAAGAAATGGCTGCAGCAGTTGGTCTTAACAATTACCTAATACTCACGGCAATAAGAGTATGGAGAAAGCTTGATGTAACCCACAAGATGTTATTTTCTTAAACTTTTAATTAAATAAAGTAAAACGCAGTTACCCTTAACTGACAAAATGACATATATATTCCTACCTTCAACAAGCAGCTATTAAATGCAAAGTGAAGGAGAGAAATTCATAAGGAAAAAAAGCAGTCCATTTTCTAATTAACTTAAAGGAAAACACATCACCTTTGAGACAACTTTAAAACTTGAATTCTTTCGTGAAATTCCATCTCCGTTTTACTACTGTAATGACCTACTTGGAACTGTTAAACACCCGCATTTCGTGGATGCGCATTTCTTCTGTGGCCTAAGACTCATTCTGATCTTTCTGCCAAGCTCCTGGTGACATTATCTGACTTTGGACTATGGGTTTATAATTATATATAATATGATATGGTATATACACATAGTAGAGTAGATATAATACGTAGATAGCTAATATCTATTTGTCATCCATTTTTCTTTCCCCTCTTGACCAGAACCTGTCGAGGATGTAGATGGCCTTGGTTTCATCCCAGATAAGGTGTTTGTCACTTCAGTGGCTTTAGGGAAGTCATCTAACGTCCCACAACATCAGACTCTGTCTGTATGACGAAGATGCTGTGAAAGATGAGCTCTCACATTTGTTCCTAACAGACTACCTTATTAATCTGTAACCACGCCTTGTCTGGAGTCCCTTCTGAGCGCAGGGTGGGTATCTGAAGATGAACATTTCAGGATTAACACATATCTGAGTCATCACATCATGGTTTTACACTTAGATAGCACTAAACTTTTAAAAATCTTTCCACATAACTTTCTTATAATAACCCTGAAAGAGGCATAAGAGAGACATTACTGTTACGTTTTCTTGAACGAGGAAAAGGAAGTGCAGAGTTAAGAATTTTCCATCTCCCATCTAGTGTTCTGTGCATACCTGCCTTACACCCACTCTGTTTCAGATACAAAAGCAACAACTCATTGTCCTTAGAAATAAACACAAACAGCCTCTAGGTTCCTTGTTTATCATTTTTTAGGGATGTACACGATCTTTCCGTATCCTGGGTAAACTATCCAGTGCAATTCACTGACTATTCAGAGGCAATATAGTTGTTGATGCTTTTAATGGACAGCGGACCTCTGGGAGCCATAACAGGAGATGTACAGCCTCGTCATAGGAGAAATGCCAGGAATTTGTTTAAAATAGGTATGTATTATGTCAGGCTACTATATCAGCTTGAGTAAGTTATGTCATGCTGCAGTTACAAACCTCGAAATCTTGTTCTATGAGTCCATCAATGGGAAGCTATGGACTGTTCCCTGACATCTTCACTCAGACACCCACCATGTTGGTGGAGCTTCCATATGGATTATACCCAGGATCATGGCAGAGGGGGTAATATGGAGGTATGGAAAAGTACACACAGGACCTTAACACATCTTCCCTCATGTGATAAGCATTTCTCAGTTCATACTTCACTCATCTAAACAAGCCATAGGACCATGCTTGAGTTCAAACTGCAGGGAAAGATTTTAGAAAGTGGATAAAAGTATAAAAGAGTAGAACAGACTACCATACCTATTTCCAAAATAAGTTGATATACTTAAAAAGATGGTATGGATTACTAAGGTAACTAGTTATTTATATATGACTTAAAGGTGGATGAAAGGATAAAAGAGTAAAACAGACTACCATACCTATTTCCAAAATAAGTTGATATATTTAAAAAGAGGGTATGGGGATGCCTGGGTGGCTCAGTTGGTTAAGCGGCTGCCTTCGGCTCAGGTCATGATCCCAGCATCCTGGGATAGAGTCCCACATTGGGCTCCTTGCTCAGCAGGGAGCCTGCTTCTCCCTCTGCCTCTGCCTGCCACTCTGTCTGCCTGTGCTCGCTCGCTCTCTCTCCCTCTCTCTGATAAATAAATAAATTAAAAAAATAAAAATAAAATAAAAAGAGGGTATGGATTACTAAGGTAACTATTTATATATGACTTAAATAGTAGAGGTATCAAAATACAACAACCAGATGTCAGAAAATAAGTTAAAGACTTCCAAAAATCTGTTCCTCCAAAAATGTATTGAGAACACTGGCCCAAGATAGTTCGAAATCAACCTTTTTAAGCTATGGAAGTCAACCAAAAGCTTGTAATAATCCAAGAATAATTTATTCAGAAAAATGGTTAAATCTCAGTGAAAAGAAAGTTTTAACTTGTCACGATTCTCTCCATTTCCCTCCTGACATATTTTTGGGATCCTTGAAAACCAACAGCATTGAACTTCTAGTAGGTTTAAGAACCAGCAGCCTGCCAGGTTAGGGGCCACTGTGGGGGGACAGATAGGGTTGGATTTCTTCAAAAGTCCCATGTTCAGGGAATAATTATTTGACATGTGTGGAAGGTCCCTGAAAAATCTCTATTTGCTGGGAATGGCCCGCAATCCCTGTACTGAGGGTTGAAAGATTAATCTGAACTCTGCTGTGAAAGACAGGAGATTGGTCCCTCAGAATAATGACAAATCTTTATCACTGTTTCTCAAGCACCTGATATGTGACAAGGGGACTTCTGGGAACTAGGAGGATCTGTTTACCAGAAAGATGTTAAATGCTAATCTGCAAATTCCATGAGTGCTGCTACACATAGCCTAAGGGACAATGCATACCCCTCTTATCACGGGGCAGCTGTTTGGGCTAAGAAAGCTTTTGGGAAGGCAACTGCCCACAGCATTTCAAAGCCCTACACCCTTCTCTGAAACCTTCCCTGCCCTCAGCAGTCTCCACGTTACATTTTAGCAAGCCAGGTATTATGGCTGTGTTCATGCTCTGCATTAACCCCAACATCTACTCTTGGGCTTGTGTGTACTGACATGACTCAGTGTATGCTCTCAGCAAAAAGATTCATACTGAGGGCATCTGTCAAAAATCATCCCTGGCAATTGTTTAACATCACAGAAGCTTGAAGCAGCAGTACCAGTTATGAGTAATAAACCAGCAAAAAAATTCATGAGGGTTGTTCACCCTTTTGATAAACTAATAACAGAAATAATGAATTCTATACAAATAATTTAAATACAATTCACTCTGGGTGGGAAAAGAGTTCTGTCTTCTTTATGATTTAATTTTCCTGATGCAAAAATATTCATTGAGCAACCACGATGAACCAGAAATTTGATACATTAATGAAACAGAATGCACGGTGTCCTGGGGCATATTGCTGTCAGATTGCTGAACCTCCCAGGTATTCATGATCCCAACGTTCTCCCAGAGCCTCTCCTGGTCTCTCTACAGCCCTGCCATTTTGGTTTCACTCAGGCACATGGTAACCTAATTTAGAGGATGCAATCCTTGGCCTCCTTGAAACTGTGTGTGGCAGCATCACAGTGGGCTCCAAGCACTGAAAGGTGAGCGGAAGTGAGGTGTCTCCATTCCAGATCAAATCCTTCTAAAGGAAATTGCTTTTTGACTATAAGGGATTTGAAGAAACTGACTCTGTTTCCCTTCTCACTAACTGTAAATGAGACATCATGGAGGCAAAATGGTATTGATTTTTTCTGTTCAACACCTTAGGGAAGGCAAAGTTGCAGAGGGAAGGAACCCAGGTGGTTATGTAGTTGGACTGGCTCACTGATTACATTCCACCTGCTTACATCTGGCTTCAGGTGAGAAAAAATTATCAGATTGAGTTGATCCACTTTATTTTTCACTCATCTTTATTACCTATACTCCTAAGTAGTAGAATTATTTCTTCTTATCCTCTAATGAATAGTTTGAGCAGTTTGTTCAAAAATGAAATCAATAAAAAAGTTAGCTTATTTTCCTCATCAAGGAATTTCATGCTTTATTTCCCCAGGGATCTCCTTTTTAATTCTCTTAAAGTCTTTTAAAAATTAAGTATCTAATTTTACTGTGAAATAGAATCTCTAAACATAACCTATTTCCTGTAAACGTACCTTGACAACTATTGTTTTGTATTTTCAAGTTAAATTAGCTTTGTTTGAGAAATTCTGATTAACATTTCTTTCTAGTGGGTTCTGTCTCATTAAATTTGGAAGATTTAAATACATTTTCAAGTCATCGTGGTATTAATTCTTCAGAGAAGAATTCTTCAGGGAAATCCAGTGAACTTTCCCTACCAGTATTCCTAGCTTACTTTGAAAAGTTAATTTTCTCTGCTACAAGATCTAGCTTAACTGAAAAGGATGTAGATATAGATATTTTCAGAAAGATCAGAGAATAATTTATATCATGCATCTACAATGGAGGAACTACCACTTTAGTGCAATCTCAAATCCTTTTATTATAACCAAATTCATGCAAATAACCTATGTATAGCATATACAAGTGTTTATATATTGTGTTATAAAATATGTGAATATTATAAGTATAAATATATTACATATATAATGTATATTTTTATTTTAATATTCAACAAGCTAATTTTATTTTAATGGCCAGAAGAAGAATTTTTAGCCAGAAGAAGAGGCAGATAAAACTGCAGATTACAGGGGATGGCCTGATAGAAGTTAAACATAGCCACTGAAGACCCATAGAATAAATAATCAGTGCCGTTGCAAAGCACTGGCAAAATTTTACCTATGTGCATTTTATTCATGTTTCATCTCATTTTTTTAATCCAAGTACTCTTGCAATATTTTCATAGCATCAATTTTATAAACATGTCAATTTTATAAACGCATATAGAATGGATCTATGCATAGAAGCTACCTAAACTGCTTCAAAATGTTGATGGTTTGTGTACCCCTATCCATGGTGCCACTTCTGAGTTCTCATTCACACTTGATTGGGGTTATTATATAAGAATGACTTTAGACATTGCAGTCTTCACATGAATTGCTATTTAGGTAATATATAAGGTAAACTTGTTAATGCAAAATATCTTTCTAGACTGGGAAATGTAAGTTGTTTACTGTTAAAAAGTTCAAATTAAAAGTTCACTTTATAAACAAAAGTGTACTGTTTCACTCAAAACCAATTTCATGAGTAATTTTGTCTCAAATCACATCTCTATCTTTGATTAAAGTGATCCACAATGTGATTAAAAGTTGGTTATTAGCATGGACGTTTAATGATAGCTTTATGATTGACGGCAGCATGATTCTGCCAACTCTTCCCCTGAGCAAAGTCATAGAAATAACATGAATCAAGGACAAAGAAAGAATTCCACTCTGTAGTTATCTTACAGAACTTTTAAAAAAATGCTTATTAATTAAAAATAACCTTTCGTGATCCATTTGTTTGCATTAAATGATCCATTCTTTATTTTCTAGGCATCCAAAATTATCAGAAGATGATTATGTATCATGGAAAGTTATCAACTTTTTTTACCCTTCATGTTAAAATGCGAATTTGCCTTTTAAACACGGGGAAATAAGAAATATAGGTGAAAATTACAGCAGATTTTCAGCCCATGGACACATTGCCTCCTTTGTTCTTGGAAACGTTACCCAGGGAGGGAAAAAAAAAATAGTAAGAATTACACAGAGAAATAACTTAACAGAATTCTTCATGGTGATTTTTATTTTCCTTCCTTATCAAATCAAAATAAATATTGGAATATTACATTCTCTCAGCATTTGCTGATTAAAAGTTGTTTAAACCTTGTTTAACACTGCATTTTAGAAACACAATTGAATGTGGAACCCCCATCCTTTTACCCCTAAGATCATTATTAATATTCTCAAAACAGTATTCTCATCTGTCATTTAGAGAAACATTTGTTCCTAGCTATATGGATTTATAGAATACTGAGAGTCCAATAGATTCCATTTCATATTATTCATTATCTGTATACATAGAACATAACTTTCCTCTCACTAGACTTCTTGTGGTAATCATTTCACAATACATACAAATATCTAGTCATGATGATGCACACCTGAAACTAATATATATTAATCATACCTCAATTTTAAAAAAAATCAGTTTTAAGGGGCGCCTGGGTGGCTCAGTGGGTTAAAGCCTCTACCTTCGGTTCAGGTCATGATCCCAGGATCCTGGGATCAAGCCCGGCATCGGGATCTCTGCTTGGCCAGGAGCCTGCTTCCTCCTCTCTCTCTCTGCCTTCCTCTCTGCCTACTTGTGATCTCTATCTGTCAAATGAATAAATAAAATCTTTAAAAAAATTTTTAAATAAATCAGTTTTAAGAGAGGAAAATAAAAGTCAAAATGGCAAAATATTTCCTTCACTGTTGAGCAGTATGCAAAAGTATACTTTAAAAAAAAAAAGATTTTATTTATTTGAGAGGCAGACCAACCTGGAAGCCAGACATGGGGTGCCATCCCAGGACCTGGGATCATGACCTGAGCCAAAGGCAGACATCCAATTGACTGAGCCACCCAGGCATCCCCAGAATTATACTTTTATCAGCTTGGTTACACTAGGAACTAAATTTTCCAGACACCCTTTCCTGGGTGTTTCGAGGTAAGAGTCTGTCAAAGTGAAACTGAGCTAGATTTGGAAGGCAAAAGTGAAGGAGTTGCCATAACCCTCTGAAATGTAATCATTGTTTTGGGGTGATGAGATATACTGCCACCCAGAATCTGGCAGGTTGCCCTTTGTCCTCATTTATCCCAGCTTTCATCCCCATTCTTTCCCATCTGCTAATAGATGGGAAAGTAACAAACTAATGATCAGTAGCAACACCAGGGCCACCAGAGAGCACATAAGTCTTGCTCAAAACTCAGAGAGAAACATACTGGTAAGAAACTGACATCCTTCCACAGATCCCTCCAGTCACCCACGATCTGTGGTACAATGACAGCAGCTGGACGTCCCTAGATTCCAGATGTCCTGACAAGTTTCCTTTCACTTGGCCAGGTATGATTATTGACTTTTTCTTAATTTATTCAACTTCTCCTCTGGGAACTTTCCTTCCCCAGCTACTCACACAGGTTTTTTTAAAGATCTAATTCTTGTAAAAAATTTCTTACTCCAAAATAGTCTGCATGGTTTTGCATTACTCGTTAAACCATGATTGATATAAGCATGTTCATGTCCTCATTACATGGTCTTTTGAGTCAGATTTACATCCTGGTGTTCATTTTCCCCTAAAAACATTTACACACTAGGAAATATAGGAGAATAGACTTGTCATAATGTGTGTTGCCCTGAACATAGGGCAAATTCTTATGCAAAGATACCTAATTTTATCATAACCAGTGCAATTTTGAACTTTCCAGATTTTAGAATTTTATCTTCACAAGTTATAGCCTTTGCCCTTATTAGCTTGCAGTTTTTCAGTTTGGAAGAGTAGAACAAATGAACTTAGAGTCCCCTACAGCTGCAATACAACATATTTTAAAGTCTGTCTTTAAAAGGAGATATATAACTTTTTTCTTATTCCATAGAGATTTTATATCTCATTATAAAACAGATGACTTTTTTGTTCAGAACAAAGTTCCATCATATCTTGTGCTCTGATATAGGGAATTCAGAGTTACTTATTCACTGTTAAACTGAATTATCACAGTAAAAATGGAGATTTTACATTCTTCACTTTATGAAACTAGCAAGATATTTTTAACTAAGTTTTCCTATAACCGTATGCAGTGCAGAAAACACTATCTCAAATGAAACTGGAAATTTCAAAGTAATGTTTAAAGCAAAATTGCCTTAACCTCTGAAAGACTAGTCTGATTATGCATTAGTTTAATTTGTTTAAGCACCAAGTTCCATTGTAAAAATTTCTCATATAGTACCTCCAAAATATCTTTTTCTTATCTAATTTATATAGAAAAATTTCTGTATGTAAATGAAAAATATCTAAAAAATGGAAGGCAGTAAGAAAAATTTGGTCCAGTTTTCTTGATTTAAAAAAAGCTAAAAATTATATACCTTTTTTTTTTTTTTATTAGAGGGTAAGGAGAGGCAGAGGGAGAGGAAGAGAGACAATCTTAAGCAGGCTCCATGCCTAGCACCGGCACCACACAGGATTCGATCCCAGGATCCTAAGATCATGACCTGAGCCAAATAAAGAGATTCTCACCCAGGTGCCCCCAAAATTACTCTACTTTTTTAAGAAATTATTTTACCCTGTTGGATATAAATTTAGGAGGGGATTCAATGAAAAGAGATTAATTCAGAGTTAGATTGAATATCTTCGTAAAGAACTTGCATGTTTGTCTTCACAGTGTTTTTCTTTATAAATAATAATTTTTGAGGTCAAATATAACCTAACAAATTCTTCTTTTATCAAAGAATGAATATTCAGCAAGTGGTGAAGCATTGACATATTAGAATGTATAATATTCTTTGGTCAGAAGACATAGATTTTTGTCAAAGTCTACCACTCATTAATTAGCTGAGGAATATGAAAAAAAAATCATTTGACCTCTCCAGGGACTTTGTTTCCATCTGTAAAAATCAGAGGATCGGAATTTCTTGGAGTTAAAGGAACATCAATATTTAAAGACTCATAGGAGCTCTAAAATCCAATATTTTATAATAATTTGAAGCTTACTCCTTTGATCAAGAAAATCTTATATACCAACTAAGATTCTTGATAGAAAAAAATTTAACCTGATTATGCATTTTTTATCTCATTAGAAGATCATAATGAATATAATATAAAGTCCTCTTCATGAATAAGGGACACTGTTTCAGACCTTGATCACTGTATCAGGTTATACACAGTAACCAACTTAGGGAAGGCTGATATGTTAAAGAAATATTTGCTTCAACAATTAATGATCCAGAGCAGATGCAATCTTTCTCTTTTTTCTCAGTCTTTGTTGTCTCTCTCTTCTATTCCTTGTGCAACCATCTGTGGCAGCATCTTTTTCACCCCATTCTAATAGATTCCACTCTCAAACTATATGAGCTAAGATGGGAAGAAAGTGATTTCTAAAAGGAATCAATCAATGAACCATTACTGGAGGAGAGAAAGGGTATGCTGAGAAAAAAAACAAACAAATAAAATTACAGCAAAAACAACAAAATCAAAGATCCACTGCACTCTAAAATGAACTGCTTCTTATTAAAAAAAAAAGTCACCTTTTATTTAATTCTAACAATGCTGTAGAAATATCAAAAGGATAATGTTTTCCTGGGACTTGTTCATCCTAGCACAAAATATCTTTTATTTTTGTATGGTACATGGGCTTTTATTATAATTTTCTTTTCCTCTGTACATTAGTGGAATACTGTAGAACATGAGGAGGAGTGAGCTTATTGTAAGGATAATCATATTGGATCTAAATTAGTGTTCTGGATTCTGCTTTAAATAATTATGTGACATCAGTCATGAACATATGTGAGTAATAGTCTCTGTCATCTGAAAAATGGCATTAATAAAGCCTCATTCTCAATTTTTGCTAGCAATAAACAGTCTAATTTATATTTCTAAATTGCTAATAGCATGATTTTAAATGCTTAAGTGCATTATAATTACATGAGATAAAGGTAAGTTCTCCAATCATAATTTGTTCCTAAGAGAAGAATGGAATGTGAAAGGCCAACAATCACCTTCCATGATTATATGCTTATTTCTAGAAGAAAAAAAAAAAAAAGCCACATTTCTAAGTTATCCAGATCATAGTGGAGCTTCTAAATGGATAAATTAACCACGGCACTAAATTATTGCAATCTTCATTTGTTTCATTTCCAATTTTCAACACCAACTATGTTTGATTTTCTTTTTCTTATGAATGAAAATTGAAAGATTATATTTTAATATATATTAATATGTGATATGTTTATATAATATATAATCACATAAAATTCACATATGTGATATATTTATATTATATACAATCACATTAAATTTAAATAATTTTCAAGATAAGTTATTGGTTTTATAATCTCTTTATATGGTCTAGAAAATTTACCAGAATTGTTTTACTTCATGAGCAATAGCCTATTTTAGTATAGATCATTGATTACACATAACTTTTTTTTTATTAAGTTTATGATTAGATAAATCAGGCAATCCCTGATTGTTTCATGAGAGATTTTAGACCACAGAATGGAGTCTATTAGCCTTGATATCATTTGTTTAATGTAAGATTCTGGAAAATATGAAAAAGAAGAGGAACACAGCTATGTCACTTACCTCCTAATGATGCAAAAGACTATTTCTACAGATAATTAATAGTCATCATGATGGATCTTTTTTCAGTTGGAATAGAAATAATCTTCTAGAATAATAAACTTTCTGATAGAAATACAAGAACCACATTCCTTTATTCAGAAGTATTTCAACCAGTTGAAATGTTTAAACATAAACACAGATAATTTATATCCTCCTAATTTTGTCTGATGAGAGTGTTAGGTGTTTTTTAGGGACACTTTTGGTTTGAAATATCACTCAAGACATTAAGAATAAAAGGGTTGGAGTTGTTAAAAAACAAAACAAACAAACAAACAAACAAAACGCATACAGGGATGTGTCCTAAAACAGAAGACCATGAACTAAATCTGACCTTCATAAGGAAATGAAACAAGAATTTATAAAATCTTCATGGACCAAAGTCATTATACTCAATCTCCCTCTTAAAGACATTTTAAGAATAACATATGTCATAAACAACAAAGTCATATTTTAGAAACGGAGGAAGAGGGAAAAAATGATTATTTGAATGGAAGGAATGAGGGTAAATTAAAGTCAAGGAGAGGACAGTCTAAAATAACTTTGATATTTTCATCTCAGGATCTGATGTTCTATCTCCATCCAAGACTGGACATGGTCCCTTGAGTTTGTATGACTTGTTTATGGTACTTAAAATATATATATATATATATATATATATATATATATATATTTATTTATATTTATATATTTATGGTACTTAAAATATTTATATATATATGCATGTAATTATTCCAATTAAAAAATGAGAGGACATACTTTGATTAGAGAAAATCTTAACTGTTGTTGGAGGAGAGGAAATATTCTGACCTAAGAGAGATTTCAGCTGAGTTTTACTGCTTCAACCTGAGTTACTCATCTTCTAGTCAGAGATATATGCTAACATATAAAAAGATCTCTGCAGATTTTTAAAACTGCATCTAAATCTATTTCAAAATATGCAGTAGAGGAGTACACTCCTTAGCTTGATTATAATTAGAGCAGACACATGAAATGTTATTTATCCTTTCTAAAAGGATATATCCTTTTATATCTAAAGGATATATATATATCCTTTTGTATATCCTTTCATGTTTGAGGATTTGATGGAACTCTTCACACTTTAAAATTTTTGTCAGGACTGATAGAGGATATATAACATAATATGATCCTGTACCCCTCTTTAAAAAAGACCCTTAATCAAATCTAGAGCAGTTCCATTCAAATAAGTAAAAAATTGGTAGGGCCTCATCTATCTCTGGGAAATACTGACACCACAAGTTTTATAGGCCAATTCATTTACCTCAGACTTTTTTAAAGAGCTCATATCATTGGGCCTTTAAAATCAAATCACTTGTTATATATGATTTTTCCACCCATTTACAAATGTCATTTTTAATGCATTTCTACTTTGCACTTAATTGAGAATGAAATCCAAACCATGACTATCACAAGGGGCACATTAATTTTGAAGCTCCCTTATAGAAGATTTGTTTTTAATCACAGTGATTTTTCTTTTTTATCTCCATTTGCATTAGGGCTGGGCAAAAGGGCAAGAAGAAATATTGAGTCCATCTAACATTTATTGATTAAGATGATATGAACAACTAACTGACTTTCATTAATTATCTTAACGGCCTACTCAATACCCAGAAACATAGGCATTTAGTATGCTATTTCATTGCATAAAGCATCATAATCATCTGTGGTGCTTACATTATTACAGATACATAATGGGGTGGTATCCTAAAATTATCATGACCTGTGCCATGTATTTCTTGTAGATGCTTTTAATGTCGGGGTAAAGAAAAGCATTGAAATAAATATTTGAATGGATGGCGGTGGGGAAATGCCATAAAATGGAATAGTTTCTAAAATGGAACACAAGTCCAAGATGTCCCAATCCTGGGCAGTAAAACCCATTGAGGCCTTCCAAATGTTCCCAAAATAAAGGCAACAATTCTTGATTGCCCAGATGAATTTTGAAGATTCCAGCCATATAAGAGTTCTTCCAGTTCTCAACTTCTCTAAGCTCTTAACTAAAATAATTGTTCACAAATACGTTTTCCTTTGCCAGAAGTACTTTCCTCCTGCTCATTCCTCTACAACATCCCTTTAGTATGGGTAATTCTTATGTCTTCTGCCATAGCCATTATCTTAACTCTCAGTCTTACTGCCTCAAATTAGACTAGAAGGCTTCCTGAAATGCTTCTCTGTCACCAGCAAATGCTACCATGGCACACTTGTTGTTTTATAGCTCTGGAAGTCACAAGTTTGAAATGAATCTTACGGTGTTTAAAGTCAAGGTGTCAGTGGAACTGCTTTCCTTTAGGAGGTTCTAAGGAAGAATCTACTCCTCATCTTTTCCAGCATCTACAGGCTGCCCGCATCATTTGGCTTGTAGCTGTAGTGCTCCAACCTCTGCTTCTATAGTTACAGCCCCTTCCCTGGCTCTGGCTTTCTCTGCTAAGGCTCTTTATTATTACATTGGGCTCACCTAGATAATATAAGTTAATCTTCCAATCTCAACATCCTTAACTTCATCACATCTGCAAAACCCAGTTTGTCATGTAAGAGGACATATTCACATGTCATCAGGATTAGAACCTAATGGACATCTTTGGAGGAGATGACACATTATCCCACCTAATACAATGAGGATATTTTAAAAGTAATGATCATTTTTGTGTTTTGCAGAAATTAGGAAGACTCACTTTATTGACTCTTAACACTGCTTCCTGAAGACTACATGCCAGTGAAGTTGACCTGCAAGGAATTCATAGTAAAAACAAAGATGTCTCAACCACAAAGCAACAACAGGATCTCAAGACAAGTATACAGTAACTTGATAGTTTTCTAATGGGTACAGTACTTCCTGAAAATTATATGTGCAAATAATATAGAGCTTAATTTTCACATCAATGCAATTTAATTGTATATCTCAGCCTTCTTCTAGCTAATGGGAGAAGTAATAAGCACAATCAATTATGAGTCAACTGAACTCAATCAATTCCATTATTCTCTTTCCTTCACTTTGTGGAGGATTTAATCTCAGGGAACCTACCTGAGATTTAATCTGAGGGAACCTACATCATAGGTTTGTATCTTTCCACATTACCTTGCTGGTTTCTAAAACGCCATCATCTGTTTATGTTGATTACTGAAATTTTCTCACGTTGTCCTAGTTCCTGAGTTTTGTGGCCCAGGATAATCTGTGTCTGCAGACTTTCTGTGTTACACCCATACCTACTTGGGAAACATATGGAGACGTATAATAAGTAAACAAACAATTGAAACTATTAAAAATGGGAAAGCTATGGCTGAGGCAAAAGTAAGAAAAAATGATAGCTTTTCTACAGCTGGGTATTCTTTTAAATATCTGTATGTATGGTATAGTGAAGGCTTTTTTTTTCCTCATTTATTTTAATGGGATATTTTCTTGAGACCCAATCCTACATGAAAGCCAAAGTCATGAAATAGATAAAAATGAATCAATTTTGCATTACCTCCTTAGAATTTCTAGGGCTTAAGAGAAACACAAGTACCCATCAAACCCCACCACTTCCCCCACAACACACATACTGGATAAACTAATTTCAGGGTGAAACAAGCACTTAATTCCACTAAGCTTCAAGTTTATCATCTAAAAATGGTGTGACCCAGCTAACTTTACAAAATTATTTTTTGGATTAAGTGAGATGATGTAGGCAGGGCACCAAGAATGTGCCTGACATACAAGAGTTCAAAAGAACAAAAAGACAGAAGAAGGAAGGAAGAAAGGAAAGGAGGAAAGGAGGGAGGGAAGGAAAAAAGAAAAATATACCTTCTCACTAAATTCTTTTGAAGGCCCGGTTTTCATCTTTTGATAATTTTTTGAGTGATAGAGAACAAACTAAATCATATTTTGTTGTCCTATGTCTCATAGGGAAGCAAAGTAAAGATGAGGATTCCTGATGAACATGAAATTTTATAAATGTGAGCGGCCAAAATAGAAGTACATTTATATGGGCATTTGTCCAGAAGTAAAAGCTGCACTCGGACTAAACCAGAATTAGTATGGTGACTCAAGGTAAGAATGAGTCTCCAGGAGCTTATTGAAAAGCTAGAAAGGCTTATTGAAGCCTATAAAATGTATAGCCCGATCGACCCTGAGGCACCTGAAAACCAGAGGGCAATGAATTTTGCTTTTGCCAGTCAGTCAGCCCCAGCTATAAGGAGAAAACTTCAGAAAATTGACAGATTTGAAGGGAAGAATCTGTCTGAGTTAGGGGGAATAGCAGGAAAGGCGTTTAACAACAGGGATACACAGGAGAATGAAAAACACAAAAAAAGCTGGTTAAGGTTTTGGCATTACATGAGGCAGGTAGGGGATGGTAAATGGAAGGAAAAGCCTTAGCACAGAGAAAGCAGGTGGGAAGACTTAGATTCAGATCAGTGTGCTTACTGTAAGGAAAAAGGACATTGGGCCAGGGAGTGCCCCAAAAGGAAGATGTCAATGCTGGACACCAGAGTAAAAATTAAAGTGGAGGGGAAATCAGTTGATTTCTGGTGGACACGGGAGCCCAATTTTCATCCTGTATATCTTTAGCAAGGGAGTTTCAGCCCCTCTTTGCTTTTGAGTGGTCTAACCCACAGGAAGGATTCCAAGGCCAGCTCACCTGGATAAGACTTCCCCAAGGGTTCAAGAATTCACCCATTATCTTCAACAAGGCCCTACATGAGGATTTGCATGAGTACAGAACCTCCAACCTGGGAGTCACTCTGTTATGGTATGTTGATGACTTGCTAATAGCCACTGAGGACTATGAGTCATGTTTGCAGGGGACAAGAGCTCTCTTACAGACTCTGCAGGAAAAAGGGTATCAGGTGTCAGCAAAGAAAGCACAACTCTGTCAGAGCCATGCCACTTATCTAGGCTTTGATCTCCAGGAGGGAGTGCATTCACTGTCTGAGTCCAGGAAACAGGTGATCACCTGATACTCCCACCCCAGCATGTCCTGACAAGTGAGGGGGTTTCTTGGTTTGGTGGGCTACTGTAGGCTGTGGATACTGTGGTTTGCAGAGATTGCCTGACCTCTCTACGAACTGGCAAAAGGGGGACTCACTATGATAGAGTGGACAGCTGAGGCAGAAGGAGCATTTCGGGAATTACAAACAGCCTGAGTGCCCCAGCATTGGCCATCCCAGATGTTACCAAGCCCTTCCACTTGTATGTGGATGAAAAAGGAAGGGTGGCCAAAGGAGTTTTGACTCAGACTCTGGGGCCTTGGCAAAGGCCAGTAGCCTATCTTAGCAAGAAACTAGATCTAGTAGCAGCTGGGTTCCCCCCTTGCCTCCACATAATTGCTCCCATGGCCCTCCTGGTCAAGGATGCAAGTAAATTGACTTTGGGTCAAAATCTCATCATAACCACCACATATGCTATCGAGGGCCTTCTCCAGACTCCACCAGACCAATGGATGATGAACGCCCGAGTGACGGGGTATCAGGCCCTCCTCCTCAATGAACCAAGAGTGACCTTCTGGCCCTGGTGGTGCTAAATCCAGCCACACTGCTGCCAGAGGAGCTGGCTGACCACCCACATGACTGCGGGGAGGTCCTAACCCAAGTCGCAGGAATAAGGCCGGATCTCAGAGACATTCCCCTTCCAGATGCTGAGATGACTCTGTTCACAGATGGGAGTAACTACATGGTTGATGGAAAGAGGTATGTGGGAGCTGAGGTGGTTTTCCCCTGAGCAGGAACTCTGGACAGCAGCCCTGCCACACGGAACCTCGCTGCAAAAAGCGGAACTGATTCCACTCACTAAGGCACTGCAGACGGCCAAAGGTAAAACCATCAACATCTATATGGACAGCAGGTACATCTTTGCTACTCTCCATATACATGGGGCTATTTGTAAAGAAAGGGGCCTACTAACAACAGAAGAAAAAGGAATTAAAACAGAGGAGAAATATTGGCTCTCCTTCAGGCTATTTGGGACCCAAAAGAGGTGGCCATTATGCATTTCCTGGGACACCAAAAGGGGACTCATCTGATTTCAAAAGGAAACCAATTAGCAGATCAAGCTGCAAAGCAAGCAGCCCGAGAGACATTGCAAGAGCTGGTTACACTCCTGGCTCCAGCCCTACCAGAAAAACCGGACTATTCAGAAGAAGATTTAAATAATTTAAAAAATGGGTTAAATTGGACTATGAAGGGGACTGGGCTAAGACTAAAGCAGGAAAAATAATTCTTCCTCGAAGACTAGGTAAGAAGTTAGTAGACCAGATACATCAGGGTACTCATTTGGGGATATGCAAACTTAAGGAGCTTATAGGCAAACAGTTCCAGGTTTCTAAATTAGGGCATATGGTTCAGGATGTAGTTGATAGATGTGCTCAATGTCAGGTAGTTAATGTGGGAAGAACTAAAATGGGAAGAGAGAAAAGAGAAAGAGGTAAGGAACCAGGAATTTATTGGGAAATAGATTTTACAGAAATGAAACCTGGAAAATATGGGCACAAGTATATATTAGTTTTTGTAGATACTTTTTCAGGCTGAGTAGAGGCTTTTTCTGCCAAATGTGAGACGGAGATGGAGGTGGAACCACATCCTTACCAACCCAGGAACTTGGTTTGGATACATCGCCATCAAGTGGGAAACTTGGAGCCTCGCTGAAAGGGACCATTTACTGTCATCCTGACCACCCCCACGGCAGTAAAAGTAGAAGACATCAGGGCCTTGATTCACACGGGTCACGTCAAACAAGCCGAGGATGAGGACACCCCTAGAGATGTAAAACACCGACGGATCCCGCTGACCGTGAACTAAAGCTAAGACTCAAAAGACTATGAGTCTATTGTTGCTCCTATTGTTACCTGGTTGTGTATTGTTGCTCCTATTGTTACCTGTTTATGTAAAGTATAGGTGGGAAATTAGATGAACAGAATTAGAAAAAATAGAAAAGGTTGTACAGCGTTGAATGGCTGGCTCATCGGCCGACTGTGCACTGGTGTCATTTGTGCAGGGGAAGATTGGAGCAATAAAAATGTTAGTCTTACATGCTCAATATAACCCCTTACAACAGGAGAACATAAAACTGGCTGAAAAGTCAAGGATTTGACTAATTTCCAAAGAAAAGGGGGGAATGTAGGGGCCTGGTTGGCCAGAGGGAGCCGTTTGGTTGTGGGCTTGGGTTAACCCCACCCCTCCCCGAGGAACTTACTTGCAAACCCCGGATATAGGGGTGGACCAGGCCGGATGGAGACATCCAATCAGTGGGGCGCGCATATATTTGCTATGGTGAATTCGAATTCAATTGGCCACCCGTATTGCCCACTGAGCATAACTGTGCAGTTTTCCCTGTATGTTGCATTCTCATTGGCCACCTGTGTGTGGGCCGGGCTCAACCACCTCTATAAAGGTTAGTTTGTGAGGCTGGGGAGGGGGAAATAGTAGCATGATGGGGAGCGTCATGGTCATCCTGGTCGTCATAGTCGTCCGTTGGGAGCAGTGTCGTCTGGAGCAGTGCATCATCTGGGGGGCGGCATCAGGGAGCGGCCTTGCTAGAGCGGCCTCGGCCTTGTCCAGGGAGCGGCCTCTTCATCGTCGTTGTCATTTTGTAAGAGACGGCCCCTACCGGTTGGTTTGGTTTTCGATGCTTGGCACAAAATAAAGCTTTGTTTGACTTTCGCTTTGTATCAGTCTCATTCCTTTCATCACAGACCCTAACAGTATACTAAATTAAAGATGGCAAAACTGAAACTCAAAGTGTAAGAAAATTTCTCAAATTCATGAACTTGAATCGCAGAACTGAGAATCACACCTAAGTCTGCCTTATATCAAAAAGGAAGCCCATGGTTACTTAGATAATGCATGAACAATATTTTATTAGAATATAAGTAAGGACAGGTGAATTCAATCAAAGCTATGCTGTAAACACTCTATTAAAGGGGTATACTAAAATTGTTCTTGTGTTTCTCATATACACATGTGCAGAGAGAGAAGAAAATCTATATACTAATTTTGTATCAAAAGAGGGGGAATTTTTTGAACACATATTCCAGAGTACATATGGTGATTCTGAAACAAGGGAGTAATGTTTTATTTTCAATTTCACCAGGGGGTAAGTCTCTCGTATTTGCCTTCCATTAAGTCTAGAATACAGATTACTGCAGAAAGACAATGGTTTGATTGGAAACTCATGTCTGAATATTAAAATAGAAAATTTCTTATTAAATTTTTTCAACTGGACAATGTGACATTTCTGCATTATTATCTTTCTCTGCGAAGCTTATCAAACCACTTAGATTCACTTCATCAATTGAAAACATTCCCTTCTTCAGTTTCAAAGACAGTGAAGAACTTCAAAACCAGAAATGTAAAGTATCTGAAATGGTCTGTAGTTTATCTATAGCATGTATTTGAGGAAAGCAATGTTTCTAAAATGGTATAATAAGTTAAAAAGTTATAATTGTTTTACTTTGTTGTAATTTTAGAAAATAATGTATCAAAAAATAATTGCATTACATATAATATATAAATGTGTGTGTGTATATATATATATATATATATATTCATCTCCAAAGCCAGTGTAGAGAGTATTTCTTCCCAAATCATTGAATAAGAAATGTATTTCTTTTTTTTTTTTTTAAGATTTTATTTATTTATTTGAGAGAGAGCATGAGAGGGAGAGGTCAGAGGGAGAAGCAGACTCCCCACAGAGCTGGGAGCCCAATGCTGGACTTGATCCCAGGACTCCAGGATCATGACCTGAGCCGAAGACAGTTGTGTAATCAACTGAGCCACCCAGATGCCCAAGAAATGTATTTCTTATGACTGTATAAAATGCCTTCCAAATACATTGCTTATAGCAATGATAAGGGAATTGCTACCAAGAATTAAGCAAGATATTTTTCATTCTATTTTCCACATTGTTTCCAGAATGATATTCTGGAGATATAAACTTGGTAATACCACAGTTTAAAAATCACTCATAAAGCTTAAAATTATGAGGCCAATATTTTAAAGTTTTCTCTTGGGATATATATAGCTTCTGACCTCACTTTTATCACTTATTTCTCAATTTCATTTTAAGTAAATTCCTAGATGAATGGACTCTCACATTCATATTTTTATGTTTTTCCATGTCCTCAACCAGTTTTACCACATTTATCATGATTTAGCCCTGAAAGGTTATCCCAATGTGTTAAAGTCAGGTCCAGAGTTTATGGACCCTCCTTTTCATTAGAGTCACGTATTCCAGGAGAGATAAGGGGAGGAAATCCCTAATCACACTCTTTCTTGGCATTAATGAAAACTCTGTATTGAAATTATTTGCTCTTTTACAATACCTCTAACAGAGTCATGTAATATCTATTAGGATACTAATTGACACACACACATACACACAAACATGAACACATATGCTTACTGTTCAAAAAGGACAGTCTTCATCTTCTTTCTCTTCTACCAAATTTTGATGATTAATATTTACCATCTAAAAGAATTATATAGAATTTGTCATTTTTAAACATTTCCATTTTATTTGGTGATTTACTCACATTCTTTAAAGTAGGATTCCAGGGGCACCTGGGTGGCTCAGTCAATTAAGCCATTCGTATATTGGTTTTGGCTCAGGTCATGATCTTGCAGTCATGGGATCAAGCCCCATATTGGGCTCTGCACTCAGTAGAGTCTGCTTCAGATTCTCTCTCTCTCTCCTTCCTGTTCTCTCTCTCAAATAAATACCAAAAAAGAAAATAATACAAAAATACAAAAAAATACAAAAAACAAATACACAAAAGGAAAACAAAGTAGGACTCCAAGGACACATGTGCTATTTTTAATCCTATCTTATTTATTTCTTTTGAAATATCATCCACTATTGATTTTCTTTCCTTTTATTAACACCTCTTTTTCTTTGTTAGATACTTTTTATGTGTCTTTTTCTTACCTACCCAAATTTCTCTTTAAAAAAAAAAAATTGCTATTGGGTCATTGATTTTCTTTCCAAATACATTTGTATTATTTTACTTGTTCTACTGATAAGCTATAAATCATAAACATCTTTCCTGTTCTTTAATAACACCTAGTTATCTTTTGTTTAACTTTTTTTCTGCTCCAAAATCTAATCATGTGAAAGAATATGATGAGCATGTTTTCTTTCAAAGTTACCAGAACATTTCCACATTTATTTTTCAGATTTCTTTAGGACTAACAATCTAGTATTCCTAAGTAAGTGAAATAAGCCTTCTGGTTATATGGCTTAAAACCTTTATTGTAATTCACATATATAATCTAAGAGAGCAATTCTCTCAGTTAAATAGGTCCTGCTTTCAATAAATTTTGTGCATATTTGCATAAGGATGTCACCTAATACCACTATCTGTAAATCCTCTTAAATACATTGTGTTTTGTTACTTTAAAAAAGTTCTATAAATGGAAGATACAATTCTGAATTTGAAAGACTTTTCATGCTTTAATATGCAGAATCTTTCACATACTATACTCTTAAAATTTTTATGTTAGAATAACTAGCCAATAGCAAATTTCATTCTATTGAAGACTAATGAATTAAGAAGTAGAAATCCAGTGATCCCAGTCAAAAAGTTTCTTAAAATCTGAAGGAAAACTACACTGAGTATCAAACAAATGAATAAAGATGTTATCATTTAAAATATCCTTTAAGGGGGAAATAAAATGTAGTTTCTGCCTACAAACTCAGAATCTATTACTTCTAAGAAGTACTTCCCTCCACATCACAGAACCATGTCCATCTGAGGCCCACCCAAGTTAACATTTTTTTTTTCATTGGATATTTCATTCCACTCAGATCTCAACATGGTTACATGCACAATTAGGAGGAATAGTTGAGAGGGGAAGGAGCTGACCATGACTTCAAAATATTACTACTGGGGTACCTGGGTGGGTTAGTCAGTTAAATGGCTGCCTTTGGCTCAAGTCACGTTGTCAGGGTCCTGGGATTGAGGCCCAAATCAGGCTTTCCTGCTCCAGCAGGTGGTCTGCTTCTCCCTCACCCTCAATCCCTCCCTTCTCTCACCCTTGCTTGCAGGTGCTCTCTTTTTCTCACTCTCTCTCACTCTCTCTCTCTTCTCAAATAAATAAAATCTTTTACAAAATAAAAATTAAAAAAAACATTACTACCGACTTGGCCTAAGGAAAAGAGACAATACTTTTTGTTGTGCATAAGCCAACTGTCCATTTTAGCCACCAAAGTAAAACTTCATCTTTAGCACTCCCAAGTTTTAATTCTTTATCTTATTTTTCTAAAACTACTTATCTCGCAGTGACCTAGAAATCAAATTTCAAATAAGCCTGCCATTTAAAAAAAATGACCAGTGTTTGCATTAATATTTATAATACAAATGTTGAGTAATTTTTTAAAAAATTATACTGTATATCAACCCTAAGTTGACACTAAAACAAGCAAGATAGGCACAGTGCAAAATTCAAATATGCTTACCCTTTAACACAGAATAGTTTTTCTTTTCTATATTCTCTTTAAGGGATTTCCATTCACTATTGAGTTCCATTCTTCTATTTATTGGCTGGATGCTAAGGAATTAATCACTAGCCTGGAACTATATCCTTTTTTACTGATTGATATCTTTGTGAGTTTGCTTAATGTAAAAGTAATATTTCAACTTACTTAAGAGGATATTTACAGTAGTTCATCAATTCAAAAACACAATTTTCCCTACATCTTAACATCTCTATAATTGGTATATGTCTTACAATTGATGGCATGGCCATAATTTCATTGAGTATAGTTCTGGGTTTCACTTGCTACTTTTTGTTTTTCTTTCATTCAGTGATTTATAGAATAACGGCACATCCTATGATTGATAGCAACTTAGATTTGAGGAAACATGATGTTGTCTTTAATCTAAACAATATAATGTTGGAATAAGAATATTTTATGTATTAGAGAAAGAACATTTTGTGTGGGCTGGCAAGATGGTCAAGATCTTTCTGATCACACACTCTTTTCTACTGCTGCTATAGTGCCAGAGTATGCTGGGTCCAGTTTTTAGCTGCCAATGCAGCCAAATAGAGAAAATAGGATATTGCTCTAGAAGTGACTTACAGAAGTCTCCAACCTACTACCACACCTTGTTCTCAAGGTTAACTGTGACAAACATCTTGACAGATCCCATAGTCAATTCTATTGGCCTGTGACTCACTCAGCCTCACAGCAGAATTGATCAGACCTGACAACAACACACTTCTTAAAATATTTTCTACACATGAAAAATTGAAATATTTTCTATATATGGTTTATATGATAGAACATCCTCTTGGTTTTCTTCCTACATTACTACCCTCTCTTAGTCTCTCACTCTCTCTCTCTCTCTCTCTCTCTTTTTTTTTTTTTTCGTTTTAGGAGTAAAATTTAGTGATTCATCAGTTGCATATAACACCTAGTGCTCATTTCATTCTATCAAATGCCCTCCTTAATGCCCATCACCCAGTTTTCCCCTCCCCTTCCCCCCAGCAACACTAGGCTTGTTTCCTAGAGTTCAGAGTCTCTTATGATTTGCTTCCCTCTCAATTTTCATCTTATTTTTCCTTCTCTTCATGTATGTTAATCTGCTTCGTTCTTAAATTTCAGATATGAGTGATATCATATGGTATTTGTCTCTTTCTGACTGACTTATTTCACTGAGCATGATACCCTCTAGTTCCATCGTGTCATTACAAGTGGCAAGATTTCATTCTTTTTGATGGCTAAGTAATATTTCTGTGTGTGTGTGTGTGTGTGTGTGTGTGTGTTTACCACATCTTCTTTATCCATTCATCTGTCTGTAGACATCTGGTCTCTTTCCATTGTTTGACTAGTATGGACATTACTGCTATAAACATTGGGGTGCATGTGTTCCTCAGATCACTATGTCTCAGTCTCTTTTAAAAGATAGAGTTGAGATGTGGATGGAAGTAGAGGGCATTATGCTAAACGAAATAAATCAATCGGAGAAAATATCATATGATCTCTCTGATATGAGAAATTTGAGTGTCAGGGTGGGGAGTTGTGAGGGGTAGGGAAGGAAAAAATGAAACAAGATTGTATCAGGAGAGAGACAAACCATAAGAGACTCTTAATTCCACAAAACAAACTGAGGGTTGCTGGGTGTGGGGGGGTAGGGATAGGGTGGCTGGGTTATGGACATTGGGGAGGGTATGTGCTATAGTGAGTGTTATAAAATATGTAAGCCTGATGATTCCCAGACCTGTATCCCTAGGACAAATAATACATTATATGTTAATAAAAAAAATTAAAGGATAGAGTTGAATTCTGCAATCCCTAATTAATTACTCATTATTAACTTTCTTCTCTGTACTTTCTATACTCCCTATGATTCTTATTAACAATTGCGTGCATTTAAGTATACATATAGAAAAGGATATAGGTGTAGTTTTAGATTATGATTATATATCAGGGTTATACTGGATGCAAGTACTGAGTTAGGAATCACTTGTATAAAAAGATTTGTATGGTTCTTATAAACTCCTTATAAAAAGGCATAGGAAAATATTGTAGGATTATTAAAACTACAAAGAAAGCATTTGTATATTTTTAAAATATTTATGTTTACAGAAAATATCCCTATTAACTAAACATTTAAGAAAGTCGGTATTTAATTTTAGATGTATAGAGAGCAGAAATGTCATATTTTCCTTCCTTTTCCTTCTCCATTTAGGTGACAGAAAATGTTAAAAGAATAAAACAATAACAATATTAGACAATAAGAAAATAAGGAAGCAGCAGGTCAGAAAACTTGAAGGCAACCCAGAAAATGGACAGCTTGGTCAAAGAATCATGAATCCGTTGCAAAAATCTTCAGGGAAGAGAATAATGATTCTTTCCAAGGTGGTTCAGAAGAAGATGTAAGCTTAACGTGAAAAATACACACACACACACATACACACACACACCGAAGTAGGCAGTAGGTTTCAGGTAATTAATTATGTGCTACTGTTAGATCAGTGAGTGGTTGGCTCCTTATATAAATGGCAATGCCAATTGTTGCCAAGGATGTGGAGCAACAGGATCTCATTCATTGCTGTTGGAAATGCAAAATAATACAGCCATTTTGGCATATAGTTTGGCAGTTTCTTTAAAAAGTAAATACAGTTTTGCAATACAATTCAGCAACCATACTCCTCTCTACTTATCTAACTGACTTTAAAACCTATGTCCATATAAAAACCTATACTCAAATGTTTATAGCAGTTGTATTTATAAACATCAAGAGCAAGAAGCAATCAAAATGTTCTTCACATATTATTTTGATATTTAAAAAATGAGCTATCATCTTATGAAGAGACATGAAACCTTAAATACATATTACTAAGGGGAAAAAGTCAGTTTGGAAAAGCTATACAGGGATGCCTGGGTGGCTCAGTCTGTTAAGCATCTGCCTTTGGCTCAGATCATGATCCCAGGGTCCTGGGATAGAGCCCCACATTGGGCTCCCTGCTGAGCAGGGAATCTGCTTCTCCCTGTTTCTCTGCCTCTACATCCTGACTTGTGCACTCTCTCTTGCTCACTCACTCTCTCTCTCAAATAAGTAAATAAAATCTGAAGAAAAAAAAGCTGTACATTGAATACTTTCCATTATACGACATTCTGGAGAAAGACAAAACTGTAGAGATAAACTGATCACTAATTGACAGAGTGGAGAGGGTTGAACAGATGAAGT
Organism: Mellivora capensis; assembly: GCA_004024625.1. Taxonomy (NCBI): domain Eukaryota; kingdom Metazoa; phylum Chordata; class Mammalia; order Carnivora; family Mustelidae; genus Mellivora; species Mellivora capensis. The sequence continues at coordinate 52,419 of PISX010005640.1, read as the reverse complement.
ACAGGAGAAAATGGTGTCATACTATAATTGCAGATACATGAAATGATGCATGTGTCAAAGCCCATTGATCTTTACAGCACAACAGGGAACTATAATGTATGCAATTTTTTTTTTTTTATAAATCACTTAGTAGGTTGAGGAAATCCCTAGATGGGATGCAGAATATGACAAAATAATCTCACTATATTACAGAAGCATAAAAATACCTCAGTAAACTGAATGGGAGAAAATGTTGCTAACCTTGGAAGTGAGTGGGTTCTGAAAAATAAAGGCAAAACCATCTGTATTAAGAACTGTACTCTAGGGGCGCCTGGGTGGCTCAGTTGGTTAAGCCACTGCCTTTGGCTCAGGTCATGATCCAAGGGTCATGGGATTGAGTCCCGCATCGGGCTCCTTGCTCAGTGGGGAGCCTGCTTCTCTCTCTGCCTCTGCCTGCCTCTCTGCCTGCTTGTGCTGTCTCTCTCCTTCTCTCTCTCTCTGATAAATAAATAAATAAACTCTTTAAAAAAAAAAAAAAGAACTGTACTCTAGGGGCGCCTGGGTGGCTCAGTGGGTTAAAGCCTCTGCCTTCGGCTCAGGTCATGATCTCAGGATCCTGGGATCAAGCCCCACATTAGGCTCTCTGCTCAGCAGGGAGCCTGCTTCTTCCTCTCTCTGCCTGCCTCTCTGCCTACTTGTGATCTCTCTCTGTGTCAAATAAATAAATAAAATCTTTAAAAAAGAAAAAGAAAAAAAGAACTTTACTCTAGCTGATAAGATTGTTTCCATAGGGGTCTAGGATAACAGTTCTTTTTCAGCTATAAATATATATAAGAATTGAACAATCAAATCAATGAGTGGTAGAGGGTGAAAATCTGAAGTCTAGCATATTGGGGTGTGGTAAACTAATAACTTTGCTCCTAATTATCAAGATTTATTAGTGGTATTCAGATACTCTACTCTCTTCAGTTCAAATGACTCACACACAGCTTACATCACAAGATAGAAGATTCCAAATCTTCTTCCTCATCATTTGGAAGCTCTGCCACTAAAGAAACAAGAGAGAGCAAGGACTGAATGAAAACACACAAAGAATTCAAAATATAGAATCAAAATTGTAAATCCATAACACAATGTATTAGTTTGGTATAAGGAGTTTTCATATAGTATTAAATTTTCAACATTACCTTTTCTCTGTCTTCTTTCTATCCTTGCATATGTGCATACAAATATTTACCTGTTTCCCTCTTGAGAGGAAGAAATGTATCTCATTGTCAAGAATATTTTTAACATACCTGTGCTTTGATATCATCTGCCACTACTTACTTTGAAACATTTTTTTTTAAATACTTACTCCCCTTTATGGGATCCTTCTGCTTCTTTCTACTTCAACTTAAACTGTGATCAAATAACGCTAAAAACCTTTTTTTTTCTTAAGACGAATAGAAAACAACATAAGTTTCTTACATTTCTACTCTGTCTACTTCTGAATTTAGTGTTTGTATGCTCTTTATTTTGTTTTTTTTCCAATGAGAGCCATCCTAATGGGCGTTATATATTTTATTGTGGTTTTAATTTTCATTTGCCTAATGACTAGTATATTAGAGCATTTTGTCATGTGATTATTGGTCATTGTATAACTTCTTTGGAGAAATATCTAGTCTTCTACCCATTTTTTTGAAGGTTGTTTAATTTTTGTTGTTGTTGAGTTGTAGAAGTTCTTTACATAGTCTGGATATTAGCTTCTTTTCAGATATATGCTTTGCAAATATTTTCTTTCATTCCATGCATTGCCTTTTCACTCTTTTGATTCTTCCTATTCAAGAATTTAGTGTGTTTCTCAAACCTTTGTTGTTTTGCAGGTACCTGGGTGGCTCAGTTGGTTAAGCATCGATTCTTGGCTCTGGTCATGATCTCATGGTTCATGATCTCTTGGGGTTCTGAGATCCAGCCCCCAACATTCCCTTGGGCTCTGCGCTCTTCAGGGAATCTGTTTGAGGTTCTCTTCCTCTGCCCTTCTCCTCTCTTTTGTGCAATAGATAAATAAATCTTAAATACATAGATAAATCTTTAAAAAAATAAGAAAGCTTTGTTGTTTTGTTTTAGTTTTACTTACACAGGTTTTTAGGCTACTTTTGTAAATTAAACAAAAGTTTAAAAATTTATCTATAAATTAAATAGATTTGTAGGTTCATATTTTAGTCATTTCTTAGTTAATTTGCAAATATATAAGCGATCCTCTTTTCTAGTATATGTTCTTTCTAGTTTTGGTTAATACATGTAAATGCTGGGGCACCTGGGTGGCTCAGTAGGTTAAAGCCTCTGCCTTCAGCTCAGGTCACGATCTCAGGGTCCTGGGATCGAGCCCCACATCGGGCTCTCTGCTCAGCAGGGAGCCTGCTTTGCCCTTCTCTGCCTGTCTCTCTGCCTACTTGTGATTTCTGTCTTTTAAATAAATAAATAAAATCTTAAAAAAATACATGTAAATGCTGTTAACTTTTGTATATTGATTTTATTACCTGCTACCAATGGTATGCTGATTTGTAGATTTTTCTAATTTCTGTAGAATAAATAATTCTGTTATGATAAATTTCAAACTTTCTATGGTCATTCACTGGCTTGCAAAATTCCTGAACTTTTAACAATCTGCAGCAGAAGCCTGTCCAAGCTGGCTCCAGCATTACATTGCCTGATACTTTAATAAATTATTTGTTTATAATAGTTTTTTCATTGATTCTTTTGCAATTTCTAAATGTATAATTATATCATGTGCACATAGAGATAGTTTTAGCCGTTTTACTTCATACAATTTTAATAGTTTCCTATTGTCTAATTGTATTAGCTAATATCTCCTATAAACCATTAAATGTTCCTGGGGATGATGGCTACCCCTACCTTGTTGATGATTTTGGTAGAGAAGGTTTTATTGTGTTCCATTAAACTTCCCCTCTTTAGTTTATATAGATGCCTTTGTGTTTTTGTGTATGTGTGTGTGTGTGTGTGTGTGTGTGTGTGTGTGTATCTCAAAGATACATCTACCTAGGGGTGCCTGGGTGGCTTGGTGGGTTAAAGCCTCTGCCTTCGGCTCCAGTCATGATCCCAGGATCCTGGAATCGTGCCCCACATTGGGCTCTCTGCTCAGTAGGGAGCCTGCTTCCCTCCCTCTCTCTGCCTGCCTCTCTGCCTACTTGTGATCTCTGTTTTTCAAATTAATAAATAAATAAATAAAAATCTTAAAGAAAAAGATACATCTACCAATTGCTGTTTTACTGAGTGTTTTTAACATAAATTAATGTTCATATTGTCTTTTGTATAATGCTTTACTGACTCTATGGAAGTAATCATAGGAGGTTTTCCTAATTTCTATTAATAGGCTAGATGCATTAATAAATTTCTTAATAACAAAATGCCATTTTATTTCTGGAATAAAATCTCTTGGGTCAGGACTTTCTCCTTGATATTCTATTTTATTATGCTGTTGTACTTTACTACCTAGTATATAATTTTAAATGTTTACAAAATATTCATAAGTGTAACTGATCTATACTTTTCCTCCCCACCAACTCTCTATCTCTGATGTGTTTTTTTACTTGGCTTTGAAGCATTGCTGAATTTTGAAAGAGTTATCAGTATAAATCTTAACATTGTCCAGCAAGATGCTCAATCTAACCTAATTTCATAATTCTCTTCAAAGAAAATTGATTATTGAAATACAGATTTAATTAGTAAAACTCCTTTACATAGAAATAGTGTATGGTGTATTACAAGGAATATGAACTATGTGTGAGTATATTCTACATTTGCCTCTTGATTTTAGTTGCACGGGTTATGTTATTTCTATCTTACACTTGAGAAATTGGATGAATGACTTGAAGCAATCAGCTGGATAATTAGCAGCATGAAATCCTAACCTAATTCTTTTGATGTTAAGATAAAAACTCCCATAAGTCTTTGTTGCCACCTGTTCTAGTAAAGATGAGGGTACATTAAGCCATCCACTTTCATGCTTTAGTCCCTTCCTTAGCCAATGGTTTAGGAATAATACTTAAAATCATGAGATAAAATTGCTGTATCTGAATAACTAACTGAACAGCAATGTCACAAAACTCTTTGTCCCATGATCTTGATGCCATAGAATTAATAACTCTTTTTTTATGTTTTTTAAAATTTCATTTCTTTTCAGCGTAACAGAATTCATAATTTTATACCACACCCAGTGCTCCATGCAATGCATGCCCTCCATAATACCCACCATAACTCTTAATGAATGAACTGGTGATTTTTGTCCTTCAAGAGTTATTTTGCAGGGATGCCTGGGTGGCTCAGTTGGTTGAGCAACTGCCTTCGGCTCAGGTCATGATCCCAGCGTCCTGGGATCGAGTCCCACATCAGGCTCCTTGCTTGGCAGGGAGCCTGCTTCTCCCTCTGCCTCTGCCTGCCACTCTGTCTGCCTGTGCTCGCTCTCTCTCTCTGACAAATAAATAAATAAAATCTTTAAAAAAATAAAATTAAATTAAAAAAAAAAAGAGTTATTTTGCAGTATTTTTCTACCACTCTAGTTTATAACTTGGCTTTATTACTTTAATTTAGGAGAAAAGAAAACTGTGAAGAACAATAATATCTTAGATAATATAGAAACAAATATTTCTCATTTGATGAAAGTAAGCCCTTTAAGAAAAAAGGGGACGATTAAATTCATTAATTACAATGTATCCTTTTTCAATCCTCACAATGCAATAAAGGCCAGGTAATTTTAAATGCCTATAGATTAGCGTGATTTAAAGAAAATGGCAATAAATTTCAAATAATAATTTTTTTTTAATTTATTTATTTGTCAGAGAGGGAGAGAGAGCAAGCACAGGCAGACAGAGTGGCAGGCAGAGGCAGAGGGAGAAGCAGGCTCCCTGCCGAGCAAGGAGCCCAATGTGGGACTCGATCCCAGGACGCTGGGATCATGACCTGAGCCGAAGGCAGTTGCTCAACCAACTGAGCCACCCAGGCATCCCTCAGGACGCTGGGATCATGACCTGAGCCGAAGGCAGTCGCTTAACCAACTGAGCCACCCAGGCGTCCCTCAAATAATAAATTTTTAATTATAACTGCTAATCATGACAATTAATACTACACCCTCTCAAGTTTCATTTTTAAAATAATGGCCTTAAATTGCCTTAACATGATTTAATATAATTCAAAAACTCCTGTGAATATACTGAACAGCTATAATAAGCCCCATCATTAACTTAATAAAAGAAATGTTTTAAAAGTTGAATTGGAAAGAAAAAGAAAAAAAGCAATAGCTGTAGACAAACAAAGGCTTCTTCTCTGTCCCATGCATTTATTACTTGAGGGCAAAATGGGAACACAGAATAATGATTACTTGGGCTTTAGATTTTGTGTAAGGAAGAGAAAGGAAAATTTACTCCTCCCACTCTAATTGGAAGGCAGAACATATTTCAAGCATCCAAACGGTAAAGAATGTCATCATAGAAAGTGGCAAAGGTTAATTCAGTGAGTGCCTGTAATCCTACCTCTTTCAGGGTTATTTAGTAACCTTCTGTGCTCTGTTTTCCTTCTCAATTGTCTCCTGATTTACTGCTTCTATTTACTTTCCCTGACATACTTTCTTTCTCACAAGTGGAGGCTGATTAGTTTTTGTTATGATTATATGACTTGATCTCTGTGGAGAATTTCAGGGGAGCGGTGAAAGGTGCATAATGAAAAGATACGTTGCTTCTACTGAGATTACAGAATTAAATGTAATGCAAAGTTTATGCAAAAAGAAATGCAATCACTTGAATGAGTCGAAGGAAAGATGAGGAATAACAGCACTGTGGATGGTTATGAAGTTAATCTAAATTAAAATATAGACTGGAATTAATTTTGTCTTCTTGGATAGCAAAACACTCCTCTGATTTTCTCTCCTTGTGTTGACTTAGAGAGATAAATAACATCCTCACTTTCAAATGCATGTGTCACCAACCAAAACAATCTAACGAGGAAATCTGTTAGGCAAATGAGTTTTCCCAAATTGTCATAGCTGCCTATTGAGACAAATGAGTTAGTAAATTTAAGAGGATTCACCACTCATGAGTATTAAAGTGAACGTTTGTTAAGAATTATAAACTGCATTCAACCTTCACTCCATGTAGGTGAAGTAATGACTGAATTCTAGAAGTTCAGGTCAAATGGAGTATTACAGGCAAGCTATGAAAATTAGTATTAAAAATATTTAGTGTTAGCTTTCATATAGCCCTGCTTTAAATAAATAATACACAAACACCATTGAAATCTTGACTCTTTTTTTTGAAGCCTTGCTTAACCAAAGCAATGTGGAAGATACTTTAATTCATTTTAATCCTTATAAAATAACATCACTGCACACAACTTGAAAATTATGCCCTTCTATTATTTATAATATGTAGTTTCATATATTATTTAATTTTATTTTTTTTTAGATGTTATTTATTGATTTGACAGACAGAGATCACAAGTAGGCAGAGAGGCAGGCAGAGAGAGGGGGGGAAGCAGGCTCCCTGGTGAGCAGAAAGTCCAATGTGGGGCTCATCCCAGGGTCCTGGGATCATGACCTGAGCCAAAGCAGATGCTTTAACCCACTGAGCCACCCAGGCGCCCTATTATTTAATTTTTTAGAAAAATTTATATGTATATGCCTTATATTTCCAATGATATTATAACTTCCTAGAGGGCTAAGGGCTTCCCTTACCTTTTGTAAATGTCATAGTATCTACCAAGCCTCCTTAAACATACTAGACATTTTATATATATATATATATATTATACAAAATCAGTTGAACTGATGAGTTTTCCACATGATAGCTAACCTAAACTTTAGGGTTCCTAAAAATGACATGTACAAATTATCAAAAATTTTCATTGTCAGGAACCAATCTTATCCCCACTCTGAATTTCTATTTCACTAGATTTGGGTTCAAATTTATGGTTTTGACATTGATGTCGGTAGGTGGCCTTGGGAATATACATGGAGAAAGGCTGCATAAAGAAACTCATTTATTCACAACAAACATGAAGTGCTATCATCTCACTCACCAAATTTGTGTTAATAATAAATTGTGAGACAGGTATTTGAACCTGGCACCAAGTACACAAAAATAAACAAAGCGTTCCTGAGGAGTTCAGATTCTAGTGCATTTGTTCCAACTAGCCCGGAAAGAATAAGGAAAATATTATTTCCTTGCTGAAATTTCTCCCCCCTTCGACCACTTTTTCTTCCAAGGCAGATTTGCTCCTCTCTGAAGTTCTTATTTTCATCTTTGCGTCACCATTTGTATGATCCTCTAGAGAGACCGTGGCTAGTTCTGCACTATAATTTGGAGAGAGAAATTATTGGTTAGCTGGTTTCCTTAGGCTATATTCTGTTTCTAGCTTTTCTCCTCTTTATTTTTTGTGATCCTTCGAGTAATAGTTATAGAGGTTGGAAAAGCTTTTAAAAAAAACCCTTACAAACCAAATATATGCCAATATATTTGTAACTTAGTTTCCTTCTCTCCATGCTTAGTAATTCCATCAGTAGCAGCTAATTTTGTTGGAAATGCCTTCCACAGCAATCCTCATAGGGGAGTTTAGAGTGCCTTGTCAAAAGACATACTAAATAACATATCCCCGTAACTATTACAGATCAATCTTTTGGTAGGAAATAAAAAAACAGGAACAGAAATAGGATTATAATTTCAAATTCACTTCTGGGGATCCCAGCTGTCTTTTTAAATCACCTCTCTTTTGCTGCCTGGTTCTTCACTTGCAGCCCTGTCCAGCCACGATGCAAGAGGCTAAAACCCAAAATCAAAGGTATCAATGGTTAACAAAATACTCACTATTATAAAGAATAAGAGCCATTTCAAACACTTCAGAAGCTTGTTGATTCATACCAGAGCACGTAGCAATAAAACTAATCGCTCATTATACAGACACAACTATTGACACCATTCGGTGTTTCAGAATGAAGAATGTTTTATTTTTTTAAAAAGCATGAAATAATGGTCTCCCACATTCTAATTCTCTAATTTAAATCAATATACTCTTTTTATCTAGAATGAATTGGGGGTTTTTTTGAAATTCTTTTAATGTCTGTCTTTGTGAATTCAGCCTGCTCTAACAGAATACCAGAGATCAGGTGGCTTTATTATTACAAAGAACAGAAATTTATTTCTCACAGTTCTGGAGTCTGAGAAGTCCCATATCAAGGTGTCAGCAGCAGGTATGGTCTGACGAGAGCCTACTTCCCTGATTGATCTTCTTGTGTTTTTACCTGGGAGAAGGGGGCAAAAGAAATCTCTGGGGTCTCTTTTAGGAGGGCACTAATTTCATTCATGAAGAATACACCCTCATGACCTACCCCTCTTCCAACCTCCGAATATCATCACACTGGGAGTTAGAATTTCAACATATTAATTTGGGGAGGATATAAACCTTTAGTCTATAGCCATGTCTAATAGTTTGTATTCAATTATTCTATTCTAAGAAATATAGAGTCAAATTATTTTTTAAGTCAAATTATTTTAAACTGTTACACTTCCTAAATGAAAATAAATGTTTGAAACACAATTGTCCCTTAATAACAATAGTCTCCATATCCCACAGTCAAAACACTGCAAACAAAACAAATTGGCTCTATTAAACCTTTCTCATTTCTGCCATTCACCAGTTATAAGGGCTCTGTTGAAAATACTTCCCACAATCATCATTCTTGAAAATATAAATATAAAGAATAGATAATTTTTTCAGCATAATGGAATTATATGAAATAATGCCAAGTATGCCATCCTCACTGAAGAATATGATCCATTTCTTATGCTTACTGACAAATATCTCATAGATCCTATACTGCCTTATCTGATAGATGCTATTTTTTACCCAACTGCATCAAATTCAACAGTGGTTAAACAATGGTTAGCCTAATTTAATGCTGCATTTTAATGTCTTGTGTTAAAATTAAATACAGAATGGAGACCAGGCTTGAAAGTTTCCTGGACAGACAAAAGCATTTAAGCAACATAAACAAAACAAAATCTAGGTTATTTCACAGACATAATCAAAACTTAAGTGATTCTTATAAATGTCTCTGAATATCATAAAAGGAAAATAAGTTATCTTCCTAAAATGGTGTGAGATAATCACTTTTAATCAATTCTCCGCCCTTTGGAAATCCCCATGGTAAAGGTTAAATGACTTCCTCAATTTTCACCTTATGAGCCATCCTGTAATGTCGTGCCCTTGAGCTTCATCAGTTTTGAACTGAAAGCTCCCAGTTCATGAACTGTTCTTATATGCACAACAAATTTTGCTAAACACTATTTTATTGATCTGGCAGTTTTAATCTTGCTATTTCTGGATTTTTTTAAAGATTTTTACTTATTTATTAGACAAACAGAGATTACAAGTAGGCAAGAGAGGCAGGCAGAGAGAGAGGAGGAAGCAGGCTCCCTGCTGAGCAGAGAGCTCGATGCGGGGCTGGATCCCAGGACCCTGGGATCATGACCTGAGCCAAAGGCAGAGGCTTAACCCACTGAACCACCCAGGCGCCCCTATCCTCTTTCTTTCTTATACTGTTAAAAGAAATCAGGACTTAGAGTTACTTTGGTTTTGAATAATATTCTCTCATAAAAACAATCATGCATGTTTTATTTTCCCTTTAAATTTGAAAATATTTTAAAGTAAATCATTAATGTTAGAAGTCTATTTGAGCACAAAGATAATTAAATAAGCCTAGTTCTCTATGACACAGGATAAAGATTAGTTGGGTCACATAAAAAAGCAAAACTTCCACAAATAGGAGTAGGAAAGTGTAAGAAATTCTTGGATCACAATATGAATGAAGTGGCAAAAATCATCCCCCAGGAAGCTCAAACAAGACACACAGATCAAGGTCTCTTTGTTATTGAAACATGGGAACTTAACTTCCCAAACACAATAAATTGACGTGTTTCTCAATTTAAAATCTGAATTATAGAAATAAAAACAAATGAACCCTAGCTTCTGACTCCTGGTAAATGGTGGAGTAGCTTGATGAGGCTAATATCCCATGGATAACAATCTCAAAATTGGGGCAAAATATTTTCTTTTAAATAAGGTGTTTAAAAGGCATTGAAGAACAATCAAAAGGAAAGCATGCAGAACCTGGAGGAAAGTTGACGGTGAAAAGATGAGAACTGTCCTGGGGAAGTTGAGGCATTTTGCAGAGAGCACTCCTAAACCCAACAGCCAAAACAACAGAAAGTTGGAGTTCACTCACTAATGGAGAAAAAAAAATGGGACTAAAGAAAATGGAGAATTTGGCGAGAAACCTAGAAGGAAGGCAGACACAGAAAAGAGGATCCACAAAACATTCGTATAAACTCTGTTGAAATCCTTGACTTACGTTAAACTGTGAACATATGGGGATAACTTTACAGTGCATGGCAAGAAAGGCAGAGCTAGAAGCTGAAAGAACTGAGAAAGGTTAGTGCTGTCCCCAAGATTTCTCTTTTGATACATGAATTATTTGCAAGTATATTTCTTATAGTACTTTACTAATTATCTCCTGTATTATTAATTGGTTTATTGATTGCACTGTGCTTAAAGAACATACTGTTGACTGTTGATAAATTCATTTCTTTAAAAGTTGTAGAGACTAGCTAAGTAATATTGCGTTCTATACATATACTACATCTTCTTTATCCATTCATCAGGTGATGGACATTTGGGCTCTTTCCATGTAAGGAAATACTATTCAGACATCAAAAGGAATGAAGTCTTATCATTTACAACAATGTGAATGGAGCTAGAGTGTATTATGCTAAGCAAAATAAGTCAGTCAGAGAAAGAAAATATCATATGATTTCACTCATATGTGGTATTTAAGAAACAAAACAGATAAACATAGGAGAAGGGAAAAAAAGAGAGGAAAACAAACCGTGAGACATTCTGAACTCTAGAGAACAAACTGAGGGTTGTTGGAGGGAAAGTGGGGAGGGGGGTGGGCTAGATGGGTGATGGGAATTAAGGAGGGCGCTTGTGATGAGCCCTGGGTGTTGCGTGTAAGTGCTAAATCACTAAATTCAATACCTGAAACAAATTTTACCATATATGTTAATTAACTAGTATTTAAGTAAAAATTAAAAAAAAAGAATTTATAGAAACTGTTTTATGGCCTAACATATGGCTAGTTTTTGATAAACATTTCATATGTATTATTGACTTACGTTAAACTGTGACCCACATCAAGCCCCACATCGGGAATAATTTCATAATTATTTAAAAATAATGTATATTTTTATAGTTTTTGGTATGTCACTCAGTATAAATTAGGTCACCCTTTTTTATCTTGTTCTTTTAGTCTTCTATACCACTATTAATCATTTTTGTTTGTTTTGTTTTCTGAAAGATGATATAGATACAGTGAAAGGTATGTTTAACTCTTTTATTTTTGTCAAAATTTGCTTTATATTATTTTAGGCTATATTAATAGGTATATATATATCTCAAGTAGTTTTATCTTAGTGTTCAATTAAATATTTAATCATTTTGAGCTTTCCTTTATTTCTGGTACTACTATTTACATTAAAAGATACATTTTTAATATTTAAGTAGCCATATTTTAACCTTTCTTTAATTTAGTGTTTACATGCTATATGTTTTTAAATCTTCTCCTTTCAGTTTTGCCCTAACCTTCTATTTTAGATTATTTTTAGGAAAAGCAGATACTTCAGTTTGTTCCCTAGTTCCACCATATTGATTTTTAATTTTATTACTTAGTTTTGATGTTGATTAAATTGTTAAAGAAACATGAATCTCACGTCTTGCTATTTGCTTTCTATTTTTCAGATTCTATGTTCTTTTCTTTAGGTATGTATTTTCATTGATTATTTTTTATTTTTAAATTTTACTTCTGTATTAATTCACTGGCATTACCATCCTCTCTGTTAGGGCTTATTCTTGAGATTGCAAGATGAATTCGTGACCTGTCAACTCTAACATAATTTAGAACATTCGTCTCTCTCTGAAAAATACAAAACCATAGAACATTTTTTTAAAAAGGTTTTATTTACTTATTTGAGAGACACAGAGAGAGAGAGAGGGAACACAAACAGGGGGAGTGGGAGAGGGAGAAGCAGGCTTCCTGCCAAGCAGGGAGCCCAATGCAGGGCTTGATCCCAGGACCCTGGGATCATGACCTGAGCCAAAGGCAGACACCTAATGACTGAGCCACCCAGATGCCCCACCATAGAACATTTAAAATCTGTTTATTTCCTCCTTGTATTTACTACTGAGTTGTGGTTATATATGTACCACCGGGATTTGCCAGGATGCCTTGTCTGACAGGGGAAGCCCTGGACTTCACATTTTTCCCCCCCTTTTTCTTCCTTTTCATTTTTTATTTATTTATTTTTTTTTAACTCTGACTTCCCCATACAAACCTGCATAAACTTTCAAAAGTTCTGCTTAATTACTCAGTCTTCCAGCCACATCTCCAACTACCACCGGGCACCTCTAGGAGAAAGCAACACCCAATAGCAGGATCACATCCCAGAGCTTCCTGCTTTCTTAGACATTTGTGCCTCAATCCTTCACCCTCTCAGCAGTGCCTGCTCTTGTCTACCTCAGGAGCTCTTCCCTGATGCCCATATACCCACAGACACCCCCCGGATGGGATTTCGAGATGGGATCACCTGGGAATAAAGAGGTATAACAATCTTGGGAACCTGGGTGGCTCAGTGTGTTAAGCCTCTGCCTTCGGCTCAGGTCGTGATCTCAGGGTCCTGGGATCAAGCCCCACATCGGGCTCTCTGCTCTGCGGAGAGCCTGCTTCCTCCTCTCTCTCCCTGCCTGCCTCTCTTGCCTACTTGTGATCTCTGTCAAATAAATAAATAAAATCTTAAAAAAAAAAAAAAAGAGGTATAACAATCTTTATCGTGGATGCCTCATTCTTCATGCCAAACTGGCTTGATGGGAAACAGATAAGGGAACCCACTATTTTTTGTTTCAATTTTATCGCCAAATCCATTTTCATGAGCGGAAGCAGACACCGTGATTTCAGAGTTGCAGGGTCTTGACAGCAAAAGCATGAAGCTTACAGAGCTGAGGAAGAAGGAACTTCCCTCTTTTTGCCGTAGACTGTACCCTGGAGTGTTAGCTTGCTTGCTTTCTCCATTTTTTTTTTTTTAATAGAAAAGCTATGTTGAGGTAAATTGATCCTCCTCAGGCTTTACCTTTGCACTTTTTTCTCTTTATTAAAAAAACCTGCCCGACCTAAGGCCACTGCTGCGCTTGAACGAAGTGGACAGTGAAATAGTCCATTTTAACTCATTTGTTGAGTGGTATTTGCATTTTGATGCCTGTACACCGAAATGAATTAGGGAAGTGTGTTTATGCATGAATAAGATAAAAAGGGGACTCCTCATGGAATAAGAGTCATAGAAAGTATGTTTCTTCTTTCTGGCTCTGAAAGCAGTGGCAGAAATATGCTCTGCAAAAGATAATCGGGAAGAATATTCCTTGCTAAGTAATAAGGCTTATAAATAGCTGAAATATTTAATATAATAAATTTCATACAATTGAAAATCATAGCCTCTTTCATTAAGCCAAACATACCGACTCTTAATATAAAACACATTGCAGGGAAAGTGATTATCTAGAGCATTCAACCGCATGTATTGGGGGGAAAAAAGGGGAAGGGGAGAGAAGGGAGAAGCAAATTTTATATGACAGCTTCTGTTCCTCTAAGCATAACCCAGAGGTTTCAGAATTTAAGATTCTACTTGTCAACTTTCTCCCAAGGAGAGCAAAGGAAAGCATGATATTATACAGTCAGAATTTTGTCCCTTCTGTTGCATTCTATCCACCTGGATTGGAATCTATGCCTCTATCCCAGTAATAACACACAGTGTAAGTGTCACTGTCTCCTCACCAAAATAAATATTCTGCACCTATTGTTTTGAATATAATATGCACTAGTTTTGTTTTTGACATTACAACCATGCTCTGTCTATCCCTGCTGATATCCTGATATAGCCCTCAAAATATTTTAACACTATTAAAAGAGCAGTTGCCCCAGGTTGTACTTCCCTTTCTTAAAGAGTGGGTTTTAAGAGCTGAAATATCTCTTTTACAGGCACGGAACTTGACCTGAAATTCCTTCACTTACTTAGCAAAGTATATTTGCTGATAGTTGCTGAAAGAAAATAATTTAGTGCCTGGAGACAAAGCCTGAGGTGGGAAAGTCTGAATCCTAGACTCTTAGTTCAATAGTATTAGCAACAATAGAAAAATTATAAATTATATCTTCATGCTCTATATACTATTTAAAAGGTGAGGAAGATGGCATGTGTTAAAGGACAAAGAAGTGGGAAGAGAAAGAAGAGAAGGAAGGAGAGGAAGAGATAAATGAGGAAGAACAATGACAAGAAACTATTTCACATGTGCTTTGTACAAGGTACTTAACTAAGTTCCTTGTGCTAAGATATGCATAATTACATTGGAAATTCATAGCTTCATTCAGATACACTTAGAATTGTAAGGATTATTGTGGATTATTGTGAGGACTAATTTTATCACCAGTTTCCAGATGAGAAGCCTATGGTTTAGACTGGATCTATGACTTGCCCAATGCTATAGGTATAAAAGGATTCAAAACCAGATCTGACTGCAGAGTATACAGGAGTAACTACTATTATGTCCTCCCTCTCCGTTTAGAAATGCTAAACCAAGAGGTTGATCTAATTTGGGTTCCAGTGAAAATCTACACTTATTTTTTAAAATTCATTTTGTAGTAGATACTATATGAAACTCAATTCTAATCCCTCCAGGCCAGAAATCAAGAGGGACATATCACAGGGGGAGCCAAAAATAAATTTACTTGGGAAAAAACCTACTTATTTCCACCAAGTAGACACCTCTTATTTGGTCTTTCTTTCTGTATCTCAGGTCTGCAGAGCAAACCAGAGCAAATCAGGAAGCGGATTAACTAGGTACATATTTAAAGATTTTTTTTTTTAAGATTTTACTTATTCATTTGACAGACAGAGATCACAAGTAGGCAGAGAGGCAGGCAGAGAGAGAGGAAGAAGCAGGCTCCCTGCTGAGCAGAGAGCCCGATGTGGGGCTCCATCCCAGGACCCTGGGATCATGACCTGAGCCAAAGGCAGAGGCTTTAACCCACTGAGCCACCCAGGCGCCCCGGTACATATTTAAATTAATAATTTTCCTCTAAATATATCGCAGTCACTTTAGCAAGTAAAGCTAAACAGAATGCTTCAGTAAAAAGAAGGAATAAAGAGAACTGATAATATATGGCAGAATAATCAATTTAAAACAAAAACAAACCTCAAAACCAATGAAGTAAGCTGCTTCCTTTCTTCGCGAAGAGCCCCACCCTGAGGGGGGAACTAGCATTACCGCCGAAGCGTGACCCACAGAACAAATTTAGAAAAAAGACATTTTTGCTTACCCGCCCCCCCACCCCAGGTCTTAAGCGGGTCTTAGAGACGTTATTACATATGGCTTCTTTTCCACTCTTCTGTCGTAACATCTGGATTTGAGAATCAGTCAATAGAGTAACTTCAAGTAGGGAATTGGAAATCAGAAGACCAACTTTCTCCCTAAGAATAAATAATTCTTGACTGTCAGATGAGACTAAGGATCCTTCACCCAGCAAAGAGAGAACTAATGCTCCAAACCTCAAAAAAGTTTTTATTTTCTTTCTCTTTAGGAATGATATTCTTTTCACCTACTTCTGCCAGACCCTGCCTTGCCCAAGAGTCTCTTTTGTCTGGATTTTTCTCTCTTGGGGCTCTCTTTATCAGCTCCAGCTGTCCAAGGTAAGCTTTTTTTCTTTACTTCACAAAGAGTTTTCAGAAGAAAGAAACTTTAATTACAACCCTTTAGAGAGTCAACTGAGTTATTTAGAATTGTTGCCTGGATCCTCTAATTTTATCTAACCTTGCCTTTGGGGCTAGTGAACGGTAGTGGAAAACGCAGGTACTTTTAAACAAATCAATCTTTTATAAAAGTCTCTCCTGTACCAGTAAAAAGCTGATGGTCATGAGCAAGTCATATCCCCTACCCTCACTTAAAAGTCGAGAACATAATTTCTGTGATAGAAGGCTATTAGAGATAATGTATAAGATACATGGGGTATGGGATGCCTGAGTGGCTCAGTTGGTTAAGCGTCTGCCTTCAGCTCAGGTCATGATCTCAGAGTTGTGGGCTCGAGCCCCACATCAGGCTACTAGCTCAGTGGGGAGGCTGCTTTCCCCTCTGGCTGCTGCTCCCCCTGCTTGTGCTTTCTCTCTCTCTCTCTCTCATAAATGAATAAAATCTTAAAAAAAAAAAAGATGCATAGGGTATGATCTTGGCATTTTGGGGAAGAAAATTTTGAAAACTTTGGAAAGAAAGAAACTTTGAACTTTTGGGTATTAGGAGTTTAGGTGCTGTGGAAAAGAAGAGAAGTGAGGGGTAATGAAGATACGTTGTGTTTTCACAGGAAGAAAATTCAGCAAGAGTTATGAGAGTGAGATCAATTGAGGAGTCAGATAATATTGATGATTGGGAGAAGTGTTTTAGGCCTCTCTCCCCTCCCACACAAAAAGCCCTGTTACCAAATTCCTCAAAGTATGTATCAGCCTTCACTACCTCTCTTGTTACTTCAGCCCCTCAAAAAAATCTTGAAGCAGATGATAAACAGGAAGTCCTGATGGAGAGGTAAGGTACCATATCTACATCAGTTCCCAGGACTCTGCTTTTTTCCCAACAGTTTCAAGCAAATCATATCATATTTCATTTTATAATACTCCTGGAGTAGTATCCAGTGAGAGAGGACCTTAACATGTGTTTCCTACATTTTACTTAGAAATGAAGGGTGGAGTTAGAAGGGTTGAGTATCCTAATATCACTCAAGCACATGGTGATAGATTCTGGGACAGTTCTATGACAAGTGGGCCTCCTCTGACATCTGTATCCCTTGACTAAAATACCTTTTGTGAAAGGGAGATACATCATTCTGTTAGCTTTTATCCACATATGTAGACATATTGATATATACTTTTTTTTTTTTTAAAGTAGGCTCCACACCCAGCATGGAGCCCAGCAGGAAGTTTGAACTCATGACCCTGAAATCAAAACCAGAGCTGAGAGGGCTCCTGGGTATCACAGTTGCTTGAGTCCAGACTCTTGGTTTCCACTCAGGTCCTGATCTCAAGATGGTGATCTTGGGATAGGGTTGTGAGATCAAGCCCCACGAGGGACTCAGCACTCAGTGTGGAGTTTGTTTAAGATTCTCTCTCCCTCTCCTTCTTCCCCTCCCCTGTACCTGCCCACTCTCTCTCTTTCTAAAAATAAATAAATAAATCTTTAAAAAACAAAAAAGGAAGACCCAAGCTGACATTAAGAGTTGGACATTTAATGGACGAGCCATCCAGGGGACCCTATTCATATTTTTTCAAAGAACTATGCGCTGAAGACATAGCATCACAAATTGGTGATAGTGAAAGTGGTAGTTGTAGCAAAAATGATAATATCAATAATTGTAATAATAACAAAACTAATCATTGCTTAGTAACAACAGGTGACATCCTCTGGGATGATGATGTTAAAAGCATTGTTTTTTTAATTTAATTTTTATAAAACAGTATGTAAATGTTTTTATTCTTATTTTACAGATGAGTTGACCAAGGCTTATATGGATTAAGTGTAATGCCCAGAGTAACACAATTATTTAAACTATTTAGTAGCATAGCTGAGATTCCAGAAGAGGGGCAATTCCTTCAGTACAATACCAACAGGCTGGGCAGAGACAGGATTTATCGAACAAACAGCCCACACTTTGCAACAGTACAAAGGGGTGGGGTCTATGCCATGAGAAAGGTGGGGACTTAATGGATTCAGGCATTTTCTTTGACATGTGTGCACTCATATGTGTGTATTTCCTGTAATTTGGACACCATGCGGTCACAACAGTCCTAAAATGTTGGTATCGTCAGTGTCAAGGTCACTGATGAACCAACTACCTGAAGCTCAGAGTAATTAAATAATCTCTTCAAGATCTCTTCCATTATAAGCATAAGAAATGAAATTCAATCAAGTCCAGGCCTCCTGGAGTTTCTCTATATTTCATTCTTCCTACAGTTGATGGTAAGCTTATTTTGTAAAAGAGGAGTTTAGAAATATTTTTAAAGTTTTTATTTATTTATTTAAATTGGGGCACCGGGGTGGCTCAGTTGGTTAATTAATTAATTAATTAATTAATCTCTGAACCCAATGTGAGGCTTGAACTCATGACACTGAGATCAAGAGTTGCATGCTCTTCCAACTGAGCCAGCCAGGCACCCCAAAGAGGAATTAATTTAAAAATACTTTGAATCTGGGCCCCTGGGTGGCTCAGTCGGTTTAACATCTGCTTTGGGTTCAGGTCATGTTCCCAGGGTCCTGGGATTCCAAGCCCATGCATGTCAGGGTCCCTGCTCCTAGAGGAGTCTCCTTCTCCCTCTCCCCCTACCCCTTCTCTCAATCTCTCTAAAAATACTTTAAATTACCTGAGAACACGTATATATCAATTGCTCTCCTTGGCGTATTTTATTCCATTTGGTCCTTAGTTCGTGATAGCCAACCAAAGGTGTAAATGTGAAAGCACTCGTTTGTTTATTAGATAAACACAGTATTAGTTTGACAAAGTTGTCATAGACGCTTCAGGGAAAAATGGAGAGACATCTGCAGTTCATGAAGGTGAAGGTGGCCATGTAGTGGTGTGCTGAGAAATCCTCAACAAATAGAACTCTAGAAGGGTAGAAGGCTTGATTGGTAGGTTTATCATATTTGAGGGTGTAAATACTCTCACCACGGCCAATTTCAAGCTATTAACATAATGGCACTCAACATGGAGTCAGGAAAAATATATATAATGCACTGATGAGCTATGGCAAGTGAGTCCAGCAAAACACTGAAGCCACACTTTAATCTGAACACAACAGAAGTAATGAAGTGAAATGCTACCACCCAGTAGTCAACCCCAAGCAAGTATGGCTATAAGAGGAAAAAGCCAAAATTTATCCTGTGGGTGTCCAGACATTGGACAGTATTGACTTTTTGTTGTATCCACTGTAGTTCAGATTTTGAACTTTCCACATCCATTTGTTCCTTCCATGGCTACATTTCTAGGATGTTTTACAATTCCTTCTCTATAAAATTCAAGAAATGGTACCAGTGCTAAATTGGACTTCTTACAGAAAGGTGAGTCACATTCATCAAAAATGACGGGCTATATTGAGCAGGCAAACTTATTCCTTTCTTTCATTGCCCCAATAAATCATTCATTTATGGAAAAGGACTTTAAGGACACCCTAGTAATTTCACTTCCACAACTCCACTAACACCAAATGCTCAACATTGCAGGTGTTAAGAGGAAACTCTGTGATAAATAACATCTGCAAAGCAAGGAATGGTTTCTAAACCACCCACAAGAACACTTGATCAAGGCAGGTATTACCGGGATTCAGACAAATTGTTCTGACACCACTGAGGAGCCCAATAATTTTGGATTGTTGAACCATAACGGGAGAAAAATGTAATTGGTCTGGAAATTAGTTTTAGTGACATCATTCTGAGTTTATGTTCAATATATTTTTTAGGCTCAGTTTTACGCAAGGCCCTATAGGTGACATAAGGGAAATAAAAAAGCAAATAACATTTACTTTGGTTTGACGAAATTTACACACAAAAATAATAATTGAATATACCTATTAGAATTTGACCATGAGTTATACCAAAAAAAAAAAAAAAAAAAAAAAAAATATATATATATATATATATATATATATATATATCGTAGGAGCTGGAGGAGTACACATAAATATGGGATTTTATGATTTAATGTAATCTGAGGAAGATTCATAAAGATACCATGATGTTAAGTCTTAGTTTGAAATTGTACCATAGAGATGAAAAATCATCCCCAAGAAATGTGGGAAAGGGAGAGAAGTTGATGATTGCATCAGGAAAATAAATAAATAAAGGGTACTGGTTGAATTCATTCAGATATTATAAATTTACCATCGATTATTTCATTTATGATTTGAATTTTATGTAGTATGAAGATTATAGAAGGTGACAGGCAAGAAAAGCTGTGTCCACTCAGATCTGTTTAAGAAAATTCTCCATGTCCTCACCAAGAAACAGTATTTTCACTCTATTTATAACCTGTCTAGTCATATGTAATTGTACTTTTAATTTGAAATACCTGGATGACTAATAAGATTGAATATATTTTTAAGTATTTATGTCCAATTCAATATCCTCTTTTGTGAAGTTCCTGTTTAATTCTTTTGGTTGTTTTTTCTAATCAGGTTTTCTCTTCTTTACTAATGGATAGGAATTTGTTTTTATATCTTCGAGATGACTCTTTTATCAACCACAGGCACTGCAAACATCCCCCTCTATGGCTGGTCATTTCACTTCCCTTGAAGTGATTGTATATTGATTGTATATTGTATATTGTACAATATACATTAGTACAATATACTAGATTGTATATTGATAAACATTGTCTCTTAATTTCCAAATAATGTTTGTCAATTCTTTCTTCATAATTAGGGGTATTTCTGTGTAATCATTGTCATCGTTGTATACCCCACTGTAATGAACATATTCTTTATATTACCATCGGAAAGATTTACTTTTTAACTTTCACTTTAAAATATAAAATCCACCTGCGATGCCTGGGTGGCTCAGTTGGTTGGACGACTGCCTTCGGCTCAGGTCATGATCCGGGAGACCCGGGATCGAGTCCCGCATCAGGCACCCAGCTCCACGGGGAGTCTGCTTCTCCCTCTGACCTTCTCCTCGCTCATGCTTTCTCACTGCCTCTCTCTCAAATAAATAAATAAAATCTTTAAAAAATATATATATATCTGAAATTAGTGTTAATACTGTGAATCTCTCTCTTTTTATACCCAACTGATAAAGTAAAATTTATTGAAATTTCTTTTTTTCATCCTTCTGCTGTGCTACCTTCACTGTAAATCAAGTACCTAACTATCTATTATCTATCTATCTATGTGTGTGTGTGTATATATATATGTATATACATATACATATATATCTGAGTCTTTTTCTAAATCCTATTCTACTCTCTAGGATGGTTTGACTAATCTTACACCAATAACATGCTGACTTAATTACAGTGGCTTTGAAATGAGTCTTTATATCTGGGACTTACAGTCCTCTTACTTCATTCTCTTTCTTCAAGATTGCATTGGCTGTTCTTGGCCCTTTGAGTGTTTGTATGAATTTTACTGTCATCTCTTAAATTTCAACAAAAGAATTCCACAAGAATTAGGATCTTTCTTTTCCCCGGGATTTCAGTAAACTTACAGATGAATTTGGAGATCATTGGTTTCCTTGCATCCTAAGTCTTCCATTCCATGAATATTTCATTTTTGTAGATCATATCCATTCTTCCTCAACAATGTCTTATGATTCACTCAGTATAGATTTATCTCTTCTTTTGTTACAGTTTTTTCTAGATATTTGGATGATTTGATCAGTTCAGATATATTGGGGATTTAAATATTAAAAGCTCTTAAAATTCTTGAAGAAGATTTACGCTAATATCTTTATGGCTAAAGGTCTAGAATGATTCTTGTATGTGACAAAAATCATAAACTATAAATTAAATGTAGAAAATATTACAATATTAAAAGAAACACTATTTATTAAAAAAAACACAAATTGAGGGAAAAAAACACAAATTGAGAAAAAAAAACCCATAAATTGAGGGAAAAAAAAAAAACTGAACCTCAAACAGTCAGAAGATATTAACAATATACATAACCAAAACTGGTTTAAATTTAAATTTTAAACAGCCTAAATTCATGGAATGAGCACTTAACAGAAGAAGAAACACATATGGCCTATACATGTATGACAAAGCTTAGTAATTATTAATCCTTACTATTATTTATCATTAATAATTCAAATGCAAATTATAGCAAAATTATAGCAAAATCTAATCACTTATTTATCAAAAAATAAAATGTCTGACAAAACTGAGTGGTGGTGAAGATATGTAGCAGGGGAACATTCCCGCACTGAAGAAGAGAGTGATAAAGAACTGTCAGATTACTTTACAAAACAATTCACATTCTATTTTAAGGCTAAATATAATCCAGCAAGTATACTCTCAGACATGTGGCTTAGCAGAATGATTTATGTCTGTTTATTTTTAAAATTCACCATTGCTACATATTCAGTTGTGCAAATATTTTGGTGGGTCATATAGAGCATTTCCAAAAATAAAATAGAATAAAAAAGAAAAGATCAATATTCAGCTAACATGTTAAGAGTAAGGGCTTCAGTCACACGCATATTTATTGGAAGAGGCAATCCACCATGGGCCTTGGTGGCCCTGCCCATTGCTGCTAGGTGCACCAATAACATAAAGCTCCGCCCAGGCTTGGTCCAGGCCACTACCCAGGGTGGTATTTGCAGAGAACAGCCATGAGGGGTGAGGTAATGTCTCCCCCCAGACGAAGTGCAGACTTAACTATGTAAGCGGAAGATCACCCAAGCTGTGTTTCTCTCCCATAACACAGCCCACTGCATGTTCAGGCATCCATCACAAACCCTTTGTGTCACACCTGTGGGACTTTGAGGTATGGGAAATTGATGCCAGAAAGCATGAGGCTCAGGCTACTGCTTTTGCCATGAGCAATGAGGTTCTTTGTCTCTGACTTGAGAGTTCTGTGTCTCCTGCCAGCATCCATGAAATAACAACAGGTCAGTTTATTAGCTTGCAAGTAAGATGATAGCCCACGCTCTGCACCATTTTCCCCGATGTTCTTCTGGCCACAATGTGAAGCTTTTCTAGCTGAAGGTCACCATCAGAAAAGTTTGAAAGCCATTTCACAAATTAAGAAACATACGAAATATGATGTATAGTAGTAGAATTTTTAATAGCCAAGATAAAACAAAACAAAAGACAAAAGCAACACAAATGTTAATCATCAGGACAATGGATAAATAAATTCTAGATTGGCCACTCAAAGCAATATATATAGCACTGAAAACAAACATCCTGCCCTAACACACAACAGAATGGATCCTAGAAACAATGTGGGAAAAATCAGGTCAATTACGAATGACTATCTGCGATATACAACATTTTTTAATGAATTTTTAAAATAAGGACAATTAAGCAAGATATTGAGACTACATACATGTGTGATAAAACAGAATAAAAATATAACATAATATTCAGGATAGTGCTTAGTCCTGGAAAAGAGTCAGGCTCATGTGATTAGAAAAAGCAGGAGTAGCTCAAATGAAGAATGTAGACACAGGAGTTCATTAATGGTTCATAATGCAAAAATATAAAACATATATTAATTCCATGAGCAAAATGTTACTTGGCAATTTTTTTAAGTGACCCAAATTCCAAGATTGGAAGAGGAGAATGGGAAAACTATGCACACTAAGGATACCAAAAACTATTTGTTTCAATCTTTAATATAATTGCCACCAATGGAGAGTAAAATAATTTAATTTCAAACTGCATTAGTTTTTACTGCCTGGAGAACAGACTATGGAGTTTTTAAATATGGTCTTTAAGTAACCAGTTTTATATTAAATTCCATTTTATTTTATAGAAATGGAAAATTGAAAATAGCAGTAAATTTAGATTTAGACTTGAATATTTTTTTATAATTGGGGGATTCACATGGAACACCCCCCCACCACTTTTTTGCATTGAAAAGAAGTTCAAATAGTAGTATACCCAGAGCTTAAGAAATCCAAAAACAAGAATATAGAGAAAATGTTTGAGAGCTGGAAATTAAATGGATCACTTTCTATATGCACCATGCTGAGTGAAACATTAAATTAAATTAAATTCAAAAACAGAAATATTCCAGCTTTCAAATGTTGCTAGTTCTCCACTGCTCCAATGCTATGAAGAGAGATTTAAAAAGTTACATTGAGCTGTGAGGCATGAGTTCTCCTGATGATAAGGCAAACTTTTCAAATATAGCTTCATTGGACGAGTGACATATTTAAAAGGGGGAAAGGAGAATGGAAAAAAAATATTAAAAATGATTTCTCAAGCATTATACTCATTTTTATGGCATGCGCTGGTTTATAAGTTAAGTGCAGAGAGTACCATTTATTCTTTCTTTTGTAAAAATGAACAAATAAATAAACATAATTAAGGTAACTGTTCTTGTGCTAGCTTGCCCATGCCAACGTATTGGGTTTATTTCTAATTCTGTTTGCATGTATGATGCAAATGGAGTTTATTAAATCTGTGGCTTCTAGTCTCATGATTACTTCTTCCCAATTTATTCCATATGCCATCAGGCATTTGTAACTCTTAGTCCATTAAAAGCCTTTATTTTTCTGGCTTCTCAATGATCCCATTACTTTCCAGGCAACCCGAACCCATTTGGATTGCAGGAATGTCATCTCAGCAAAAACCTCACTGAACAAAGATGTTTGCCTGGTCCAGAAAGCTGTAGGGTCGTGGCTGGCTTCCTGCATCTTTGGGGTCAGCAGCAACCCACCTTCTCACTGCCCAAGCCCTCCCTTGGCCCTCCACATTATACATTTGGCCATTCTCTCTTGCTGTGGAGGGAGAAGCAAACCATAGTTACTTTATAGCCAGCAATTAGACTCAGGGTTTCAGGAATTTACTTCCGCCTTAAAAAATAAAAGCAATAGTACCCTCAGAAAGGTATGAAAAAAATTGTTTTAAAGGAAAGAAAATGGAGTCAGTGTGAATGTTCTATAGTCCTAAATTATTACTGGGTTTGGCTCCAATCTGCTGAGGAAATTTAAGGCTTCTCAAGACCTAGACATACTATGGCAGAAATATAACAAAAGCCACGAGAATGGAATTCCAGATGGTCATGTTGACGTTGCTCTGCATAGAAAAATCCACCATCTCCGAACCTAGTCAAATCCTCTAATACGAACATCACCAAATGATTAAGCCCATGATTCCTACAGAAGGAAGCAGTGTATGGCATTAAGTGTTACCACAGCAGATAGAAACGCATTTTCCTACCTATCATGGGTTAATAAAGTTTAAAACACAAAATGCTTTCAATTCAGGTACAGGATCTGGTGATGAGACAGTAGGTTCAAGGCAGCCTGTGTCCTTCAAATTCTGCCTCACCCTCCTGCCAATGAAGAGTATCACTTGGATTTCTCGACCTAATTTCTTTAATTTAATGCCCTCCAGGAGGTAGTTTCCGAGGTAGGTCCCACTAAACAACATGTTAAATCACTGTGATGTTCTGTGTGGCCTCACCTTTCTACCATCCGAACATGCCTCTGAAGGATGGGAGAATATGCCACCCCAAACTATGCCACTTTGGCATATTATTTTCAGATGTAAGCACTTGAGAAACAGCCAATGTAAGAAGAGGCTTCCTCTGAATTACCCTTTTCAGCCTAAAGACAAATCCTCCCACAGGAACTCAACTGTCTAAATCTTCTGCCCAGGAGCTTCATTTGCCAGGGAAGGCTGGCTCATCACAGGAGAAAAGACCAGAAGTTGACACCACACCAGACACACTTTGTCACGAACTGTCATACCTCTCAATCTGTTTTCCTAAGGGCATCAAAGACCACCTGTTCTTCCTCTTTCCTAAAAATCACTTCATCTCCCTTAAAAAGGCTTTCCCCCTACTTCTCTTCCCCTATTACAATAGTATTTAATAATCCTGCATTCGATACCAACCCCAGGAGTTACTCATTTTCCCTGAGTATCTTCCACGTATATATGAAATATTTATGTGAATAAACTCTCCGTTTGTTTTTCTCTTGTTAATCTGTCTTTCATTACAGAAGTCTCAGCTAAGAACTTACAAGAGTAGAAGAAAATTATTTTTCCTATCCTACATCCCTATCACCACTTTCCCAAAACCAGAACGCATGTCAGCCTCTGTGATGGCTTCCTGGGCTGCCTCCTCACTGCTCCTCAACATTGATTTGCCTCTCTGTCCTCTTCATTGAAAGAGTAGACGTTGAGAAAGAGAGTTTTGGACTGCACTAGCCTGAAACCCCAAAACAACCATTTATCGGCTATAATATAACCCACAGTCTGAGAGTGAACGTCTCTGAGACTTAATTTCCTCCTCAGTAAAATACTTGCCTCGTCTTCTGGTTGTAAAAACCGATTGAACGGATACAGGGAAAGCATCAGCTCAGTGACCAGCGCAAAGTACTAACTTAATTCACGGTACTGATGATGGTGAAAATGAGAAGACAACAGATGGTAAGATCGACAATTAAAAGCATTTATCATATAATCCAATGAATTTAAAGATCTCTGAATATCAGACTGTCTTCCATCCAGAATATGATCTAAGAAAATCATAAGATATACAAGCATAAGACTAGAAGATAGAAGGTATAAAACTTACAATCAGGAAACAAGGTCAAAGGACTTTTTCTAATCACAATGGTTCTTTGAAAGAAAACAGTATTTTTTTTAAGATTTTATTAATTTATTTGAAACAGAGAGAGAGTATAAGGAAGTGGGGGCAAGGGCAGAAGGACGAGCAGACTTTCTGCTGAGTGGGGAGACCAATGCAGGGCTCAATCCCAGGACCCCGAGATCGTGACCTGAGCTGAAGACTTAACTGATAGAGCCATCCAGGCTCCCCATCAAGGACTTTTTCTAACCATAATGGTTCTTTTCAAGAAGATAATCCCAAGATGAAAACTACACATGTACTAAGGTGAAGCTATAGCAACACTGCCTTTATGACTTGTATTTGAAACATTTTAATTATCATTATACATGCTTTTGATGAAATGTGCCAGTACAATTGAGATAGTAGTTTATTCATGCTTTCATATTGCCTGTATTTTAATAGAAGTCAAAGCATGCTCTACTTTCATTTTATCACCTCTCTGGACTGTAAAATATTTTCTTTCTTAGATTTTAAAGAATTAGTATTCAAATCTTCTCATCTCTACATAGAGCATTTGAAGAATGTAAGCATTTGTTTTATCCCTTTTCTGGCAAAAAATGTGTATTTCAGGAATTTAGAGGATATGGAATGGACTTTTACTTTTAGTTTTAAATTGTCCTTCAAAAAATCAGGGAGATCATGAAGAATAAGTAAAATTGGAAAGTGTGGAAAGTCAGCAGGGGAGCCTTTTATGGAAGAAACCTGGAAGAACCTGGAACAAGAGCATGAACATCGTTTAGAAGACAAGCAGTTACTCTTTCCTCTGTTTCTGTTTAAGGGAAAATGTAAGGGAAATGTAAGGGAAATGTAAGGGAAAATGTAAGGGAAAAAAACATCTATGTTTCTCCTTGTGTCATCTTTCAATTTTTTCCTCTGAATATTCATATTCATATCCTCCGATCTCCTTCTACTTGGTCCATTAGGACTATCTCAAAATGGCACCTATGGTCATCTTTCAACTTGAGTTCCTGTCACTAACAATCCTATGTCCCAGTTTAGGAGAAAGAATAGAAATGACTCAGTTTCATTTTGTTGTTGTTGTTGTTGTTTTCTTAGTTGTTGTTTTTTTTAATCTTATTTAGAATTGACTCAGTTTTGATCATGATTTATTCAATTGTCTCTGACTTCAAGGAGGGATGATGTGCTGAATAGGTCTACAAGGCCCCATTTCTGTGAGATATGCCATGTATAGTGAGGGTATATCTTTATAAATGGAAAGATAAAGAGGTATAAATTCACTCTGACTAGAGGGAAATATTTCTAAAAGAGAATATTCATATAAGTCAGGTTACATTTATTAAACAATACCAGATAATATAACCAGTAAGCCTTAAAATCTCAATGACTTAACCAAATAGAAATATACTTCTGACTCATGTAAAGTTTAACTGATAGATGTGTCAGAATTGTAGACAGTCTGTCTGCTATAACACTTTGAATCATACCATCTGATGGAGGTTCTGCCATCTTTCACATAAGGCTTCCAAGATTGTCCTGGATTTTGACATGCAGCCAACAGAGAGGAGAAGATCATGGAGAATCAAGTGTTGGACTTTGTCATGAACCAGTCCTGAGTGGAAGTCACATTACTACAGTTCAATTTGCATTTACTGGTACTCAGTTCTATGTATAGATCTAACTTTAAAGATGGCTAAAAAATGCAGGATAAAAAAAAAGTTCCAAGAAAAAAATATATATTTGGGGCTTTGATTACCAGTCTCAAGAGACTGGATATTATTCTTTTGTCAATGTGGAATTCTTGTACAGTTTTGAGTTAATAAGGTGAATTTGAGCAGTGGTTCAAATGATGTAATTTGACTTCTCTGTATCAAATAGATTGGAAGTGGAGGATGAGGGATTTAAGTTTCTAAAAATCAGGACAAAATTATGAAATGCAAGGTTTTTATAATAATAGCTTCATCAAATCATGGAAAGTAATAAGACATAGAGACCAATGTCTTCTTTTTCCATTCAAGAAATTTTGGGGGGCATCTGGCTAGCTCAGTTGGTAAAGCAGGCATCACTTGAATTCAGGGTCATGAGCTCAAGCCCCACATTGGGTGTAGAGCTTACTTAAAAAACATAAAAACAACAACAACAACAACAAAAATTAAATGTATTTATTAAATATTTACCTTGTGCCAGAGACTAGGTGATATACTAGTAGTAAAATGGTTTACTCATCATGCATCTACAAACAGCTGTAATCTAATGGGATTGAGAATGTGATTAGTGTAAATTATTAAATTACTAATGCAGTACCTGATTAAATTGTGATCAATATTGTGAAAAACTTGGAAATCTATGAATGTGTATAACAGACTAGGCAAAGGTTCTCAGAATAAGTGAGTTTTAAACTGTGTGCATGTGTATGTTTGTGTCTGCATGCAGGTTTTTGGGACTCAGAAGAAGCATGTGATCTTACAGATTAGGAATTCTGAAGGAAAAGGAAAGAGTTTACCCAAGAAGAACATGCCCGGTGGATATAATGATGAGGTAAGATATGAAGTTACCAATTTGGGGGATGTCAGCTAACATCCAAGAATATATATATATATATTAGTTACAAATGAGGGGTAGGAAATGATGGTAGGAATTCAAAGAAAGTCAGATTTATACATGTAGACAATTTTGATGTGATGTCAGTTTTTTGGTGCCACTTTTGACAGAATCCAGACTTCACTTGGATCCTACACAAGCATATTTCTTACAAAGTATTGTAATACATACTTTCTTTTTTCTTTCAAAAATATAGGTTTATTTCTCTTAATTTATGTCTGATGCTGCATTGCAATTAAATTTGTATGTATTTGAAGTTTGCTCTGGATTATTAGTTCCTGAGACTTTGCATATTTATTCATTCCTTTCGTCCCATGCTTTGCACAGAACCCAAAACAGAGTAGGTGCTCAATAAATATTTGATGAATGAGAGAAAATAAAGAAATGAATGATGAATGGGTACTGCGTATGGGGAAATGCACAATGGGTACTGCGTATGGGGAAATGCACAATGGGTACTGCATATGGGGAAATGCACAATGGATACTGTGTATGGGGAAATGGAGCAGAGGAAACAGAATAAGGTGCAAAATCTTGGGGGCACGAGAAAGCCTCCATGATGTATAACAAGAGCAAAGTGTGGGTGCAGAAAGGTAGTGAGGACAATTCAGGACAGATTAATTAGGGACACACAAGGCAAAGCCCCTATTGCCTAATGTAGCAGTTTTGGCTTTATTCTGGAGGAATTAAAAGTCATTATAATGTTCCAAAGATGTGTATAGCTAAAGAAAATGATGGAATGGAAGAACGGAAGATAATTAGTGACTGAGGGAACAAAAAGCTATTTTCACATTTCCGTTTAAGAATAGTGATGATGAGGGGTACCTGGGGGGCTGAGTAGGTTATATGTCCAGCTCTTGATTTTGACTCAGGTCATGATCTCAGGATCTTGAGATTGAGCCCCAGGTCAGGCTCTGCACTCAGCAGAGAATCTGCTTGAGATTCTCTCTCCTTCTCCCTCTCCCTCTGCCCCTCCTCTCACTCTCTCTCAAACAAGCTCTCTTTTTCTCTCTCTCTCATACAAGTAAATAAATCTTAAAAATAATAATAATAATAATGTGGATGAACTAGAGCATGTTCTGTATCTCTGTGTGAAAACAAAATTCCAGTTTTTAGACTGAAGGCTAATAAAATCACTCCAGAAGGCACAAATGACTAATCCTGTGCCCGTGGTCTTTCTTCAAATACCTTTGAAACTTTTTGGGTAACTTTAGAAAGTGTAATTTTAAAAATATTCATATGGTTATGAAATGCAGGAAGAGCGCATCATGAAGTTTTTAAAGAAAATCTTACAGAAAATTTCCCAGGGAACTGTGAGCAGATTCCCCCATCAGCTGTGGTGTTACAGAATATGGG
Source organism: Mellivora capensis (assembly GCA_004024625.1). Classification (NCBI taxonomy): domain Eukaryota; kingdom Metazoa; phylum Chordata; class Mammalia; order Carnivora; family Mustelidae; genus Mellivora; species Mellivora capensis. The sequence goes on along the minus strand of PISX010005640.1, from coordinate 22,045 downwards.
GTCCCACTATAGAAACTTTATCTGGGAACTCTGGTGATGACAAATCAACATCACAAAAGCAACCAAAGACCATACAGAAAGGATGGGTGTGCTATGTTCCGATAAAACATTATTTTCAAAAAATTCTGGTGGCCCAAATTTGGTTTCCAGGTCTTAGTTGGCTAACCCCTGATACTGATTATTCTAAGAAATGGTGTGTGAACAAGGAAGGTCAACATCACAAAGAATAATAAAATATCCACTAAAGCTATCTCAGAATCCTATTGCATATCATGCCATGATATTACTAATAGATTATTATCTGGGAATGAGGGGAGGAAACGTCAAAGGGACAAAACTGTTCCCTTGCAAATGAGGCCCGTGTTGAAAATTATTTTTTGATGTTCAGAAGGTCACTAGCCTTAGGGACCTGATGGTAGGAATCTTAGGGACCCAATACTAGGAAAATTAGTCCTCTCAGATTATACTAATCTGAAGTACTTGCTTCAAAGGTCAGTCACTTACCTTATTAGAGTAGCAGGTTTCTTCCTCACATCAGGCTGCTATAACAAAATACCATTGAATGGATGGTTTCGACAACAGAAATTTATCTCTCAGTTCTGGAGACTGGGAAGTCCTAGACCAAGGTGCTGGCTGGCATTCCTCCTAGTGAAGACCCTGGTCCTGGTCTGCAGATGGTCATCTTCTCCTGTAGCTTCACATGGTGAGGAGAAAGTGAGCAGAAGAAAGACCTCTCTTGTCTCCTCTTATAAGCACACCGATCTTATCATGAAGGCCCCACCCTCACAAACTATTTACTTCCCAAAGACTCCATCTCTAAATGCCATCCCATTAGTAATCACAAGTTCAACATAAGAATTTTGGGCTACACAAACTCAATAGCATTGGTCAAAGCCAACTTGGCAACTGAAGTCAAGTCATTGCAAAGTCTTCATAGTTATTTTCTTGGTCACCATGTCACTCTTAACAGCTCCCTCCCCATCCCAAGCTAGGATAGTATACTGACCCTTTACCCATTGATGACTAAAGAAATGTTTTCAGCCTTTACCTCCCAGCTCTATTTTCCTCTCACTGCTCCATTTCACCTGCATGCCACCCCTCTACCAAGACCCTTGATTCTGAAACCTCATATGGCATTCAATTTCCAATCCATAATGAGAATTTTCCAATAAACTTCTTTCTATTCTGTCATTTGGGGTCCTGTCCTTGCTCACTATGGAACCCAATCCAAGGTCCCAGAATCTTAGCCTGAGCCAGCCACCTTTGTCGTCCAGAGGAGTTCAGATATTTATGTATATATTTATAACATTCATACACAAATGGTTTATAATAATCATAAATAAGTTATTACAATAACATTATAACAAGAATAATTAAATTTCTCCTTTGCATTTAATAAGTGTAACTAAACCTTGCTGCTATTCTTTTAAAAACAGTCTTGGTTTATTTTCCTCATTGTATCCCTTTTATTATGTCGTTATGCATATGTTCATGTACACAAACACATATTTATGCATGTTAGGGTTCCCAACCACTATCTATTTAAGAAGAAAAGTTTACTTTATTCATGAATATTTTTAAGAGGCCTGTCCTAAACTACTCACTACAACATTTTTAATTCTTTCTTATGAAATCTCAAGTTTTCTAGAGTTCAGTCAAGGTCACTTAACATTTAATTCTTAATCAGTTATTTAGACCCAAGATTGATAGTTTTCAAAGTCAATGCCTAACACTTCTGGAAGGTGTACCTGTGTTTTCTGAATCTCTTCCCCATCACTCTCTTTTATTATCCTGAAGAGAAAGTATTATTTTTGATTTTATGACAGCTCAGCTGCTTCTATCAAAGAGCAATCTTTGTCATTCCTCACTACCTATCTCTTCTTTGCTGATCTCTTGCTCCCTCTGAACCAGAAACATTCCTTAGATTTATGGACATTTCTTGTACAATGTTCTTTTCATTTTGTTGCTTAGATCTTTACTCATTTTGGTTCTAGTTTTTTTAGCTCCATTTTGGATTTTTTCCAGTCTCCCAGTCTTTGAAGTTTCAATCTGTCTATTAGTCTTTTTTTCTGTATGTGCTTTTTATTCACTCATAGACTAGTCTAACCATTCATTTCTCTTCCCGAGCAAAGAGAATTTTCCCTTTGAATAAATTATGTTTTTCTTCAGTGTATTTTTTCCCATATAGTCTTCCAATACTGAATGAAGAATTTGTTTTATTTATGAAGGACCTACTGTATGTTGGACAGTATATATAAATAAGATTAATGAATTCATACAACTATATAATTGATATAATTCTACAGATGAGTGAATAGAAGCTCAGATGAATTACAGGGTCAACATTTATACAAGTCCTGGATCTATTCTCCAGATATTTACTGAGCTATTTCCAAACACCAGGCACTGGATCCATGTTGGGAGTGTGGCAGAGTAGAAGACTACTGATATCCACAACTTTATGGAGCATTAAAGGACATTATTGTCAGTATATAAGTAAATGTGTAGCCAGACATAAAATAATATAAAATTTTAAACATATAATAGGCACATAAGTTGTAATACACATAAAGAAGGAAATGAATATGCATTTTGATAAAACATAACTGGTGTGAAGTGGTTGGAATCAGCCTCACTAAAGAGACAATGTGGTAGCAAAAATCTGAAAGGGCAGAGGACTTAATTATGAGAAGTGTATTTCAAGCCCAAGAATGTGAATAAGGAGAAGGTACATGCCAGGAAAAGTTGTATGTGTGTTCAAAAACCCAATATATCCAATAATGTTAGGGGTTAAGCAGCTTGAGATGAGATTCGAAGGCGGGACTGTCATGCTCCAAAGCAAATATTCTCTCACTTCTCTCTGAGAAGTTGGTGTCAGTTTCTTGACACTGCAAAAAATTAGCACTCAGTCCATGGCATTTATTGGCTTTTGTTGTTATATCAATATTGAAGTGTTTCAGGTCTCAGTCCTGGTTACTCTTATCTAATTATTTTCACTCTCTTGGTAGACTCATTAAGTCTCAAGACTTTAAATACCCATGTATCCCAATGACTTCCCAATGTTACCTATAGCCTGGACCTCTCCTCTGAACCCCAAAACTGTATATCCCCATATGTACTAGACATCTTCACTTGGATGTTTGGTAAACATATCAAACACAACTTCTCTAGAAGTGAATTCCTCCAGCCGATTTCTATTGGATTTGATTTTATCCCCATCTACAAGCTAAGAAGTTAGCTTGTACTATTTCATGGATGCTCTCAGAAGATACAAAATGCCTGGTTTGTGTTGTTTCCCTTGCCACTAGGTCCCATGATGAGGAGGGGGCCGGAGAGATGCTACGGAGGCAGTGAATTTTCACTGTTGCCAAGGGACTCTGACTTAGGATAATCCACTGCTTTTATAACAAGCAGTAGGCAAGGTTGCTTTCAGGTCCCTGAACCAGACATTACCTCATCTTTCAAGATTGGTTTCTATAAAACAACCCTCTGAGAAATGTCCCAGGTTAAGGGCATGGAAGGCCTGGCATTCTTTTTTTTTTTTTTAAGGTTTTATTTATTTATTTGACAGAGAGAGACACACAGTGAGAGAAGGAACACAAGCAGGGGGAGTGAGAGAGGACGATGCAGGGCTCCTGTGGAATAGGGAGCCCAACTCAGGGCCTATGACCTGAGCCAAAGGCAGAAACCTTATAACTGAGCCACCCAAGTGTCCCAAGGCTTGGCATTCTTGTCGTACCTAGAGAAACAAGTAAGAATTCAAGAAACCCATGGAGGACTGCCTCAGCCAATACTTCCATAAAATAGATATGAGGTGGTTGGCGTCATGGAGGCATGTGGAAAAGGGTCTAGATTACAAACTGCTACTGTATGCCTTGGCAGTAAGGGTAGTCTAGTGGTACTGGTACTCAGGTCAAAAATGTCAACATTGAACTTGGTTGCACTTAACTCCTCATCATTAACCCTGTTGGCCTGAAGGCTGCCTGGGAAAGGCCTAGGTGCCTAGATCAAAGTCTGGGTAACTCCCACTTCCTTCTCACCATGAATATCCCTTGGACTGTCTCTAATGAACTTATTTCTTTGATGTCCACTTCAGAAGGAGGAGAAGGATAGATACCATTACATGGGCCACCATTCTAAAACCTCTCTACCTATAATCTGTTTGTTCTTGGGTAGCCTCTCTCTCATCATGGCTTGTCACTCATCTGAGGACAGAATGTTGCCCCCAAACCACCCATTTGTAATATTAGCTTCTATACTCTCTTATTCTGAGAAATGGAACTCTATTATAGGCCTCCTCATCTTTTGGCCCTCTGATGATCATCTTGTGAATAAGGTATCCTTTCTGTTATCACTCCAGTTGAGAATTTAATAACCCGTTTCTACCGTCAGGCCATGTAAAGATGCTCAAGATATGGGTGCCAGCATGACCTCCTCCCATTTGGCTATGGGCTGAGTAGTGGAGATCCGTAGCTCTGCTGCTGCCCATGGGTCCCCTAGCCATAGTCTGGCTCACTTCTAGCTTTCTGTAGCTCCTCCACTCAGAGATTCCACCACCATTATTGTCCCTGACCTCACCTTAAATGAGCCTGCTATGTTCCTCTTGCCCCAGGATTCCCACCACACTACAGACGGCTTCCTAATATACTTTTACTTTCTTATTTAGTCTGTTTATAGTTCCTTTCCCTGACTAGAATCAAAGGTCTCTGAAGAAAATAGTTTTGTATCTTATATTCATTCATATCTCTAGCACTTAGCACAGTGCCTTAAACAGAATCAGTCCTCTTATCATTTATAGAATGAATGGACATATGTCACTATTCATTTGTTCATCCACTACCTTCACCACTAGTACATGTTCTCTGTTAGATCAGGGAACGGGATGATCTTTCTCACTGCTGTATTCCTTATGTCTAACATAGGAACCAATCATAGACTTTTCATAAATGTATGCCGAATTAAAGTATTGAATGGTCAAATGAAGTGAGTCTTAACTAAATCATCTCTCTGTATAATGAAATGTAATGGTTAACTTCCATGTAGGCATTTTACTAATCACTTAAAAAATTAAGTTTATTTTAGACGATGTGACTCATTTATTGATTCAGCAAGGATGTATTATTTGCAAGCCTGTATTAAGGCTTAGAGGAATTTGTTAAAAAACAAATTCAAAGAATGCCCATTGAGTGTGACAGAGACTGCTGGCTCTTTGCCAAAACCTGTTTTCTCGACTTCTCAGACTCACACGTGCCATTCACAAGCTCTCCAGCAGGCAATATGACACCAGGAAGGTTTTCTCATCAAGGTAGGCAAGCTGAAGGGTCTGGCCTATAAAATCCTCCCTCTTGTGTGCCCCCCCCATTCCCTTTTTTTTTTTTCCTCTGGCTATCAGGAAGGGGGCAACCTCCAGGCAGTTTTAGAAGCTGCACATGGAAGATGACAGAGCCTCGATCAGATCTGGGCCATGAATGATTTGCCTGGTCAAACTTCTATGCCCCTCTCAGAACTGCTTTTAGAATTTAATTTTGGTTCAGGTCATTAGATATTTCAGGGGTCATTTTTAAAAACCATTTAGTATACCATAACTCATGGAAGGAATAATTTTGTTTGCTTTTAAAAAGCAAATACTTTCAGGAATATTTCTTTCTTTCTAAATAAAATGGTAGCAACTCAATATTCAGTATCTCTTTTTTTTCCAAGGTCACAGTGAGGGTGAATGCATTAAGGATAATAGAACTTATTCTGTTGGATTTCCCCGCACAAGTTATTTGAAGGATTCTCACAGAAATTCTTCATGCAATTTCCCTCAAGGGTTTTCAGAAGAATTCCAAGAGGTTGAGTCTCCTGTACATGGAAAGTTGAATTACCTCTCCCACGTGTTGACTCTCCCTTCCTCTTCCTCTGATAACCATAGGCGGTAGTTCTTGGAGGGTTCTCTACCATCCCCATCTGGTGAGGTTTCTACCCAGCAGCCTCTGGCACGTGCACTGAAGACCTTCCACCAGGCGCAGCCAGGTGCTTCCAAGACTCTGGGGATGAACATGTCGACGTGCAGAGCAGGCTCTGAGCCTCAGTGGAACAAGCAATTGCAGGGACAGTTCATTCCCTTCTCTGTTATTTTGCACTTACAGGGTAAAAACAATTTATTAATCTTTTCCTAACATTGTTTCCTACCTTTAATCCTTCCACACCTGGTCCCAGATGTGATTCCTCTTCCTTTGAGGATGCCGCTAGGGAAAATTAAACCCAGTGCTCTACTCTGAATCCCCTTTCACACTGATTATTGAAGCTGTGGTACTCGTCTAACCTTTTCTGTCTGCTCCTCATTGTCCTTCAGAGAAGTCTTTCCTTATTTCTACATGCAAATGAATTCCTAGCCAAACAAGAACACAAGTGCCCCAGAAAAGGGCAAAAGTTTGACTCCTTAAACTGAGTGGAGCTCAAGGCTCAGGTTCATCTCGTTACATAAATTAGCCATTGTTTTAAGACCAGAACACTGCTTGGCACTAGAACATACACCAAGTAAGAGATGGGAAGGAATTTATAAAGAAATGAGGAGTAGAGTTTGGGGTTTTTAACCATTGTTTAGTTATCTTAGATCAGTCATGTGTATGTGAGTGCGTATAAGTGTGTATGTGTGCGTGTGTGCGTGTTTCTTCAGCCTTGTTGGAATCATACGATTCACCTCCATTTACTTTACAGAATTAAAAAACAAAACATGTTATTCATGTAATCATGACTACACAGACATCTCTTGTTTATATTTTCATTTTAATAAAAATGACCTAACAAAGTAAAATTTCTCTCAACCCCTTTTAGATGTAGACTCAAGGTGATAAAGGGGGAGAATATAGATTTTTAACCAGCCATGTGGACTCAGATGAAGGTAGTAGTGAAGCTTATACATAACAGAAGCAGAACCACAAATATGCTCCTTTAAGCTCCCTGTAGTCATATGTAGCTTCTCTGAATTTAGTTTCCTAATTCTTAAATAAGGGCATTAGTTGTTGCAGTGGCATTACAAGGCTTAGATGTAATGTATGCAAAGTGGCAATCTTATTAGGCGCTCAATAAATAAAAGTTTCTTTTCCTGAATAGAGAACAAATTTGGACTCTGGTTTGGACAAATGATTTAACCCTCTGGTTGCTAATTGACCCCTCTCAAAATGGGAAGAACATTACCACCTCTCCTGTAAAGTTGAGACAAGGCATACATGCCACTACACTGGTCTCACAATTAACTAAATTAGATAATCATATTATTGCCAAAACTTAGATTATTTTTCCAAATATAGGTTAAAAATCTCTCGCTTATAACATAAAGATTGTTCCTTAATGTTTTCCCTCTTTCTAAAGTTTTAAACTATGCTCTAATTATTAAAGTGACTATATCCTCAGAATATTTTTTTTAATTTTCTACTTGGAAATAATTTTAGATTTATAGAAAAGTTACAAAATAATAGAATTTCAATATTTTATTTACTTAGCTTCCGCTGAAGTCAACATCTTACATAACTATGGTGCATTATCAAAAATGGAAAATTAACATTGATATACTCCCATTAACTCATCTACAGATCTGATTTAATTTCATGAGTTGTGACAGGAATGTTTTCTTTTTTTTTTCCTTTATCCAATCCAAGACCACACATTGCATTTAATTGACATATCTCCTTACTTTCTTCCAATCTGTGAGAGTTTCTCTCTATCTCTCTTTCTCTCTGTCTTTAATAACCTTAATACTTACGTAGACTTTTTTCTTTAGGAAATTACACTGCAGCATGCAAATATCCTATTCATCAAAATTTTGCTCACTAGTTCTAGTTATTGTTTGTGTTCTTTGCCTATTGCACTGTGTTGTTTGTCCAAAGACGATTTTCTATTCCTCTCATCTCCTGTACATTACTTTATCACAATCCTACTCCAAACAGCGTAAGACCTGATACCACAAAACTAGAGGAAAACACAGGGAAGAACCTCCTTGACATTGGTCTTGGCGAGGAGTTTTTTCAGCATGACAACAAAGCACAAGCAACAGAAGCAAAAATCAACAAGTGGGACCACATTACACTAAAACGTTCTGTGCAGTAAATGAAATAATTAACAAAGTGAAAAGGGCACTTACAGTTAAAAATTTTGTCCATATCTGGGGTATGTGAAACTTTACCTTGAACCATATTTTCAGAACTTATTTTTTTAAAAGATTTGATGTATTTGTTAGAGAGAGAGAGAGAGCACAAGGAGGGGGAGCAGCATGCCAAGGGAGAAGCAGGCCCCCTGATAAACAGGGAGCCCAAAACAGGACTCAATCGCAGGACCCCGGATCATGACCCACGCTGAAGGCAGATGCTTTTTTCGTTGTTGTTAAGACTTTATTTGAGAGAAAGAGAATGAGAGAAAGAAGAGAGGGAAGGGACAGAGGGAGAAGCAGACTCCCTGTAGGGAGTCCAATGAGGGGACTCAGTCCTGGGACTCCAGGATCATGACCTGAGCTGAAGGCAGTCACTTAACCAACTGAGCCACCCAGGTGCCCCTGAAGGCAGACGTTTAACAGACTGAACCATCCAGGCATCCCTGTTCTCAGAACTTTCTTGAAAGTACATTACATGTCTGTATTATTCCATTTCTCTTCCCTCATATCTCCATTATGCCTTCACTCCCTCCCTGTCAGTAACTAATCTTAATAGTTTCTGGTTAACACTTCCATTATTCTTTTCTACTAATAAGAATACACCTATATAATATATTATATTTCTATCTTTTTTACATGAAGTATATTCTAGATAATATGTTGCACTTTGCTTTATTTGTTTAATAATATATTCCTGAAATTACCCCATATTTGATCATGGAACTCTACCTCCATTTTATAGTTCCATTGTACTCAATTATCAGCACACCTCTATTTCACTTAGGTACTGTGCTATATATAAGTATTTAGGTTGTATCTGGTAGTTTGCAATTATTAACAAGGCAGAAATGAATAACTTTGTGCCTATGTATTTTCATATGGTAGTAAATGAAATAAAAGATAACCAGATCATTTTTTTAATTTCTATTTTTTATACCATTTTTCCTGAACCATCAATATAAATACTTTAAATATGAATCAAGGTCATTGTGACTAAGTACAAAGACTCACAACTTTTTAAAAAAATTTTTTAGGATTTTATTTATTTATTTGACAGAGAGAGAGAGGTCACAAGTAGGCAGAGAGGCAGGCAGAGATAGAGAGGGAAGCAGGTTCCCTGCTGAGCAGAGAGCCGATGTGGGCCTGGACCCTAGGACCCTGAGATCATGACCTGAGCTGAAGGCAGAAGCTTAACCTACTGAGATACCCAGGTGCCCTTCTTTTCTAAAATTTTGATGAAATTTTTAATAAATATAACCAACACCTGTTCACACAATCTTCTCTTAAAGCATTTAATATACTAATTGTTTCAGTCCTTTCAGGCTCTGTAACTAAGCACCACAGACTGAGGGCCTTATAAACAACAGGAATTTTTTCTTCCAGTTCTGGAAGTTAAAAGTCTGATATTTGGGTGCCAGAATGGTTAGGTAAAGGCCTTCTTTCAAGTCACAAACTTTTCACTGTGTTCTCACATAGTGAAAGAGGAAAGGATTTCTCAGGGTCTCTTTTATAAAAACATGAATCCCATTTGTGAAGGCTGCACCCTCAGGCCCTAAGGACACCCCCAAAAGCCCCACCTCCTAATACTGTCACTGGGACATTAGGATTTCAACATATGAATTTAGGGGACAGACACATTCAACTAATAGTAAGCACAATGCCAATTAGTTCAAGAAGACAGCAAGATTATCTTAAACCTCTCTCATCCCTGTGGGCACATGGAACCTTATTCATCTAATGTAAATTTATCTAATCACTATTTTTTTCCATCCCTTATGCTTCAATAGAATCTCATATTCCTTAGTTCTTAAAACATATGAATTAGTAAGTGATCTGTATGCTTTTGATGAGCAGTTTACCTTCCCAAAGTTTGTAATAAATACACTGCTATACACCAGGGGGAAAAAAAAGACCAAGAGTGGTACAGAGAGTTTAATCAATGCCCAAGTTACACAGCTAATAAGTGCAGTCGAATCTGAAACCTGACAGTCTGTTTTCTAAATCGACAATATATTGAGCAAAAGTCATGAATACTGATGGATTTTAAATGACGGGGACAAGCATTTTTTGTGCCTGTGTATTTCATGAGGGCTTACTACACACCAACTACTGGGCGAAAATGAAACCCACCCACTTCCATAACCCTCACGACCTCTCTCTAAGAAGAGCATATGATCATTACCACTGTTCCAAACTACCTAATTCATAACTGTGAGAAAAATGGCAGTCCCTGGGATATCATGTTCATAGACTGTATTTTGAGCCCCTAGCTGGCCATGGTGATTTTCTAAGGCACTACATACATTGATTAAAATCTGTAGTCATCTTCCTTTGCTTTTTTCTTTTTTTTTTTTTCAGCAGTTGGTAGTACACACAACATTTTACATGCTCTTTGTAAGTCTGAGATAAAGGCTGTCCTGTCTGCATAACTTGCTTTTACTCAAAGGAACACTGCATTTCAGAAGGGTGTTATGAAATCCTCAGGGTCTCAGGGCAATATGTTGTGATACTGGGGTTGATACTCTGTGTGAAGGATTACAAAAATTTCAGAATTGGGGGTTTGGATTCCAAAATTTAAATTTATTGCATTATAGATATTTAAGGAGTCTTATACCATGTTTTAAAAGAAGAATATTCTTACTTGTGCTTTTGTTATTTGAAATGAAGACGCCTGCAGGACATTGGTAGTTATTTAAACACCTCAAGTAAGAATCAAGAGATCCATTCCTGGTTCTGGTTTCCCTAATGACCAGCTATATGACATTTGGAAATCCATTTACATTCTAGTAACTGTTAATTGGAGGCTTGTCTAGCACACACACTTTTTGTTTGAGAAATCTACAGTGAACTGACAGGCCCATAAAGAGGAGTTGTTCAGACTGCAGCCAATTACCCTTCAAGAAAATCCTGGGGGAAAAAAAATCCATGTAAGGATTAACGCTCTCATCCAAAGATACCTAAGGATATGGACCTCAACACCACTTTGATTTGCATATCTTTCTTATAGCATTTGGCCTTATCTTTGGCTGACTCTTGAATCTCTGCTTGGAGGGGGGGAAAAAGTGCTAAAATTTGACTCTTAATTTATTCCGCTAGTCACACATGCTCTTTCATCTTGCTAACTTGTAACAAGTGGATGTCCTAATCTCATCATTCATACCCTTTCCTTGTTGGCAGGATTAAAAAAAAGAAGAAGAAGAAGAAGAAGAAGAAGAAGAAGAAGAAGAAGAAGAAGAAGAAAAGCAGAATGAGGAATTTGTAGAGAAGAATATGATAATGTCCTCTGGTCTCCCTAGAAGGAACTTATTTTGTTAACAAGACCTTACATTGTCCCACTGAATAATGCAAAATTTGTTTGGTTGTACCCTGCAGGGCTCCCAGGCCCGGAAGCCAGGGGCCGAAGCTGTACAGGGTTGGCACAAAGTAGCAGAAATGTCATTTTTTAATTATGTGGTTCTGAGGGGAATCTATTATCCACTGCTGAGATGCTGAAATCAGACAATTTATCTCCAAGGCAGCTCTGTCTACAATCTAGAATATATATCTCTTGTCACTGCAGGAAATAGAACGAGGGGATGTTTTTATTTCTGGTGCCTTATGTTTATAAATTTATTCTTTTAAAGGTTTTGCCAGTGAAATGGAATAATGTCCTAAAGTATTGCTCTGCCTGCTTCTCCTTCCTGAAGGGTGTTCAAGTCACCCTAGCTCTTTTTCCCCCTTGAGGGCTGGTATCAAACCTTGTAGGCCTCACATTCGGTAAGTCTTGCATGACCTCCAACTCCTGTTCTAAATGTCCACGGCCAAGGTAAATAGAAACAAATCTTTAAGAAAGACCCAGCGAATCAGAGACCTCCACCTAAATTAGTAGAAATACAAATTGCTCTTTTGCATTTCAAAGGAGATGCTGGAAGCTATTTGAAACATATCCTTTCTTCTCTCCTGAGCTATTTTCATTTAAATGTAAAATAATACTTATACCTACCAGCTTGTTCATAACGACCGTTCATTATTTCTGATTTTTTTTGCCCTTAAGGTATCAAAGCAAATGAAAGAATTCAGTTCATATTTGCCTATCCCTCCCCTTTCTTTAAAAAAAGTCTGCCAAATTCATTACGTTCACTGCTCTGTGTGCATCAGGGCTCCAAGCAATTCACATCTATTAACCATCAGGTACAAGCTAAGTGGTTTTAAAGCAAATGCGTGCAGTTTATTTCAAAGGAATGTATGCTTTCTATATTCTGTAACAGCATCAGGAAATGTGAGCCGAACCTGGCATGGCAGAATGATAATAGCTGCACTGCCCTCTAGTGTACTACTGTTGGTATAGCAGTAAAGGTCTAGGAAAAAAATGCAGAGGGCACCAGTGCCCCTTCCTGCGTGCGTGTGTGTGTGTGTGTGTGTGTGTGTGCATGAGTAGACATTCAGAATCAAAAGAAAATGCAATGTCACCTTCTAGGCTACAGAGGGGGTTTTATTCTGAAATACAAAGTTTTCAAAGACTCATGCTTTGTCTCCTAATGCCAGAATACATCACTAAGGTATTTTCCGCTAGCCTCCTTTGGCGGCATGACCAAGGGGAAATGTGATGATCTTTACTATAGACTTCCTTGCTGTAAATACTAGAATATAAATATTTCCAATCAAAATTTTCGTCTACCCTGGTTATTCTTTTATAAACATATGCAACTCCTTTGAAAGAAGTAATATGCCTCAACAGTGTCATTCATATTCATGTGTTTAATAAAATAAGTCAAACAGAAAGAAAATCATACTTGGAAGGATTTGTCCACGGATAATACATAGTTACTCGTCACTTACGAACAACCATTACTACTAAGCAATATTAGATTCATTTGGGGATTTTACTCTGAATTTGTCAAAGCAAGCAGTCTTTGAAAGTCCTTCCAGACTGTGACCAGGAATCCTTGATATACTTGATATATGTTCTTGATATACAGGATAAACACACACACACACACACGGAGGAACCTTGGGATAACTGGAATTTATTTATTCTAGCTTCTGTGGGACTTGAATCATAATATAAATACGTAAGTATCACAGAATCTCACCCTAGACCTGCTGTTAATCACCCTAACTTTATAGCTTCTTTAAAAAAAAGATTTTATTTTATTTATTTGACAGACAGAGATCACAAGTAGGCAGAGAGAGCAGGGAAGCAGCCCCCCTGCTGAGCAGAGAGCCTGCCAATGCAGGGCTGAATCCCAGGCCCCCGGGATCATGACCTGAGCCTAAGGCAGAGGCTTTAACCCACTGAGCCACCCAAGCACGCCAACTTTACAGCTTCTTAACACACTCTCCTCAGCTGGGTCTGCGATATTTCCATCTTATCAGTTCTCAGTTCCTAGACTCTAAGGCACATCAGTAAACAATATATGCTTTTTTCTAACTAACTGGGCTACGTAATAGCCAATTCCAGAGCCAGACTTCCCGATTTAAATCCTGTAACTGACAAGAAGCTCTGCTATTTGGGGTTAAGTTACATAATGTTCTGAGCTTCAGTTTCCCATCTCTGAAATGCAAAATGTAAGAGCATCTTCTCCACAGTGTTGCACAAAGAGTAAGTGAGCCAGGACATACATGTCAATCAGCATAATACCTATCAACTATAAATATATCCATTCCAAAACTGTGGCCATATAAATACTGTTTACAGTTCAAAGCACAAAGCAAGATGACCAGTTGTCATTTCCAGTTGAAATCGAGTCCCCAGAGCTGACAGCAAGAGAGAGAGCTTGTAGAAATCGGAGTCACCTGTGGAAAGAGACACAGTATTAACATTCCCCGAAATGCTCACCATTGCAGTGACTAACCACAGCAGCACAGGGCAGCTGGGGGAATGCCTCATTGAAGGCCTCTGGGAAAACCCTCTGTAATTTATTAATGGATAGAAAAAAAGCCCTCAGAGGTGCTTGCGTGGCTCAGTTGGTTAAGTGTCTGCCCTCAGCTCAGGTCATGATCCCAGGGTCCCAAGATGGAGGTGCCCCTCCCCCAGTGTGGCTCCCTCCTCAGCAGGGAGCCTGTTTCTCCCTCTCCCTCCGACCCTCTCGGTACTTGTGCATGTTTTCTCTCTCTCTCTCTCTCTCAAATAATAGATAAAATCTTTTTAAGAGAGAGAGTCCTCAAAGCAATTGATTGGCTCTGTCTGAATCCCCACAACTGTTCTCTCCTTGAACTCAGACCTGTCATGTGGAGAAGAAAGGATCTTCTCTGTTTCTTCCAGTATCTCCACAGGGAGTTGGGGTGTTAATGTTAAAAGACCATTTTAGAGTTTTGGAAAAGAAAGAGGTGTTATTGCTTATATTATTGCCAGCTACTTTCATTTTATGTAGTTAGCTACTAAATCTTAGAAGAAAACCTCAATTCTCAGGCTATTGGAGTCCTGATTTGAGAATAAAGGATTTAAATCTCTCCCACTTAGAGACTTCACATTTATTCTATTACTTGATCATGTCTTAACTGGTGACATAAAACCTGGTTCAGAAACCTGACTCCATCTACAGATCCAAATACATATAGTAACGCATTTTTATATATTTCATATATACTTATGTAAAAATACATATATACTTACATAAAAAATACATGTATATTTTATAGATATATTCATATAAAATACATATATAATGCATATTTATTTATAGAAAAATACACATATATGAAATCTAGTATAGATATAACCTTCAGAGGAAAAATAGAGGAACTTATTTCAAAAATCAATTGAAAAAATGATACAAAAATATCCATGGCATTAATAAATTTAATAAAAAAGATAAAATAATAAAATTTTAAGAAATAATTAGTTTTGATGATGAAATTGCTACACTGAAATAAGTTTATATATGAGAGACTCTATCAAATTCAATACTAATAACAAAACTCTTTTCCTCACCAAAATTCATAGCAAGGCAATTTTCTTACCTTCAATGTGAAAAATAGGATATTATCTACTTAAGCATTTCAGAGGTACTCAACTATTTACAACTATTTATTATTACCTCCACAATTAGATAATTTCTTTCAAATTCTAATTTAAAATTCTCCACTTATTTCATAGTTGTCGTAAATGTGAAGAGGCAAGCACACGCACACACACACACACATACACACACAGCTGAACGATTGTCTAGGCTTGGTTTTTAGGCTAGAATGCAGTGTACTAAATCTTGCCAAATAGTTTATTCTCTTTTTGTTCTGTGTGACCAGCAGGTATTTTTACATCTTCATGAATATTCTCACAGAGTCTGGTTTTCTGTATATTCCATCCTATTAAAAGACACTTTAACAAAGGATCGAAGAAAATGTAACATTTCTTAAAGACTCTTTGATATTTTGTCCTTTTTTTATCCCTAAGGCAAAATTGTGACTTTCTACAAATCTGTTTCTAGTATGAAATTTTCATATTGGATAGAAAAATAAAAGAGGCATTCTTGTAGCACTTTACTATTAAGTGACAGGGTTTTCCCCCCTATGACATAAAGTACTTTGTGTTTTCTTATTAAAAAAAAAAAAGTTAGAATGAAAATATTCTCCTTTTTTTTTCAGCCAAAGCATTTCCCATATCTAAATAAATGTAAATAGAATGAACAACACCATTCAACTTAGTTGTGTTCATTCTATTTACTTTTATTTTATTAAGAAAAAAATATTTTTTCATTACAATGATACCATTATTTAGCAGTAACTAAATTTTGCCTAAAATATTCCAGGTTTTCATAAGCCTGAACAGATTCATCCAAGATTAGGATGAGAATAGCAGGACAGGAAATAGTAGATCTTGGTTTTAGAAAAGAGTTATGAAATAAAGTTAAATTTGTCCATTAATGGTATATCTGTCCAGTAAGGGAATATTTGATGAACATCTTTTTAAATGCCATATAAAAATTAAAACACAAAAAATGAAGATCCAGCAATGTTTTGCATTTATGTCTTTTGGTTATATTTTGTCTCCTAAAAAGGAGACAGGAGCCCCAAAATGGGGTCACTTGTGCTAACCTCCACATCAGCAAAGCAAAACTTAATACCTTAACTAACTGCAGTTTCAAACTTCTCCAGGAATGCAAACTTACCTGGTCAGTCTGGAATTTTCTGGTCAGCACTAGTGGTGTCATCTGTCTGGGAGCCCCCCCCCCTTTTTTTAAAGATTTTATTTATTTATTTGACAGACAGAGATCACAAGTAGGCAGAGAGGCAGGCAGAGAGAGAGGGGGAAGCAGGCTCCCTGCTGAGCAGAGAGCCCGATTCGGGGCTCCATCCCAGGACCCTGAAATCATGACCTGAGCCGAAGGCAGAGGCTTAACCCACTGAGCCACCCAGGCGCCCCTGGGAGCCCCTTTTAATTCCCATAGAAAAGTGACTTTTCCCTAAATAATCCTTGTTCTTGTTATTGACTTCCTTGTACTACCACTTCTCTACCTTTAAAAGACTTTCTTTTTCCATAGCTGTTGGAGTTCCTTTCTATTGCCAGATGGGACGCTGCCTGATTTATAAATCACTGAATAAAGCCAATTTGATCCTTAAAGTTACTCGGTTGAATTTTGTTGTTTAACAAATCTGAAATATATATAGAACTTAAATAAATGATTATGAACATGGAAACTGGTAAGCTGGTGTGGGGATATAAGCATATTATAAAACCTTCTATTCCCCAAGATGATAACCACTTTTATTAAAAATTATATATATGAAATGAAATTTTAAAAAATGATATATATAGATATATATAGAGATATATATAGAGAGAAATGTATTGAAAACAGAAATATTGCTATCTACATTGTTATTTTAAGAGAACTAGTAAAATAAGATTCCATATTTTCTGCTGCCATGATTATTTCAAAGATATAATTTTATAGCATTACAGTAAAAAATGATTATTTGTAATTAGAATCTTAATTAAGATATGTGTATCCACACCATTCTTTCTATATTTAGAAATATGGTTATTTAATCACAAACTCTATAATTCTTTCAACAATGATTTTGATCCTAAGTTGTATTTTGCCTTTGTACTTTTTGAATGGAAATTCCACATATTTTTCCCATTAAAATTTAGCCATATCAGGCTATCTACAATATATATGCATATAGAACAATGAGAAAAGTACACTTATCATGATGAACATTGAGTAATGTATAGAATTGTTGAATCCTTGTATTATAAGCCTGAAACTTATATATATATATATATATATATATATATATATATATATAATATAACATTGTATGTTAATTACACTAGAATTAAAATTAAAAACTTAATTAAAAAAAGGAACAAAGAGAGGAAAGCAGGAAAAGATAAAATAAATAGTTGGTTGCAGGCAATCTATACATTTTCTTGTAAAGAAATATCACTTTTCGGGGTGCCCGGGTGGCTCAGTGGGTTAAAGCCTCTGCCTTCGACTCAGGTCATGGTCCTGGGGTCCTGGGATCGAGCCCCACATCGGGCTCTCTGCTCAGCGGGGAGCTTGCTTCCCCCTCTCTCTCTGCCTGCCTCTCTGCCTACTTGTGATCTCTGTCTGTCAAATTAAAAAAAAAAAAGAAATATCACTTTTGGGGTGCCTGCCTGGATGATTCAGTCAGTTAAGCATCTGCCTTCAGCTCAGGTCATGATCCCAGGATCCTGGGATCAAGCCCCACACTGGGCTCCTTGCTCAGCTGGCAACCTACTTCTCCCTCTGTCTGCCCCTTCCCTTGCTTGTGCTCTCTCTCTCTCTCTCTCTCAAATAAATAAATAAAACCTTTAAAAAGAAATAAATAAAAATTAAAAATTTTTAAAAATAAAGAAATATTAGTCTGGCTTCTTCAGGACAAATCTTCTGAGAGTGATTGGTTTGTTAAGCTGAAGTTTTTAAAAGAATGGAAAAGTAAAATTGTGGGCCATTGTGACATTAAAAAAAACTGTACAGGAGCAAAATGAAACTGAATTTAAGGTCTGCTAGCTCTCCTGTGTCACTTGCCACCCAGGCACACGTTTATTCATTTAGTAATGGCCAGAGAGGCAATGAGAAAAGAAATCTTTTCTGAAGGTTTTACTGCAATGATTGATTCTAGCTTTCCTAACCCAAATCCAAACAGTTTGGTAAGGGATAGACTTGAAGCAAGCATTTCCTTTTAATCCTGCTGAGAGTGCACTGAAGATTTTTGAGATGTTCAGCTCAAAATATGTAGCAAAATACATTTTGCATGAGGTCATCCCTGATGAAGCTGGTGCAAGTCCAGAAGAGGTTAGGATGTGAAATACAGAATATTGTGTTTTGAATTTCCAAAACCACATTGGGTCATGCATGGAAAACTCCCTCTTTCTCATTTCTGTTAATGCGCTATTCATTTTCTAAGTAAAAATGAAAAAAAAATTAGAAATTTGTCCATTCTGCATTATAATGTTATAGTATGTCGTTTTAGAGAAATGAAAGTAAATTAAAATGTGAACCTATATATGTCAGCAGTAAAAGGATGATGATTAAAAGGCAGACAAACCTCCCACATCAACGAACACTACTGAAGACTAAAGTAGACTGACATCAGACATGATTCAGTAGGGCACGTTCTTACATCTCCTGGCACTTTGAATAAGTGGATTCATCACATTCATCTAATCTTTGATTCAACAAGTGATTACTGAAGATCCAGTACATGTTAGCACTCTCCTAGGTGCAACAGATACAGCAGTTCAAAACAAAAAAAAAGTGTTTGGCTTCATAGATATATTCTAGTGGGAAAGTTAAGCTATGTATAAATAAATAAATTTTAGATCTAATACTAACTACAAAGAAATAAAGCACAATAATGAAATAGTGACCAGTGCTATGTGTGTAGAGAACTACTGTAGTGTGATTAAGAGAAAATGTTCCTAAAGTGGAAAACTTGAACGGAGATCAAATTGATGAAAAGAATGTATTCTTACCAAGATCGAAAGGAAGTGGCTTTTTGGAGGTGGAAGGAGGACCAGCAAGTTCAAAATCCCTTACATAGCAATATATCAGTCATGTTCAAAGGATGGGGGAGTAGTCAGAATGTCAGGAACTAGGAAGAGGTGAATGGGTTGAATGGTTTCAGGTCAGAGATACAGGGAAGGGGCAGATCACATGGGCTTTTTGGGTCATTGCAAGGGTTTTGGGTTTTGTTCAAAGTGTAATTGGAAGCCATTAGAAATCTCACTTGCATGTCATTTAAAGAATGAATAGAATATGCCTGGTGAATGGGGTGAGAGTGAAAAGCTACAATTTGGGAGGTTGTGAAATGATGTAGCCCAGACATGGCAGTGGGGCCCAGGGCTGTATCTTTGAAGATGATGAGCAGATCTCTGACATGAGATTTATATTGGAAGTAGAAATGGCACAGTTTTTGAGGTTGCATGTGAGATGTAATGGAAAAAGTAAAAAAAAAATAATAATAATCCATCCTTTCTAGTGTCCTGACTTGAGCTGATGGATAAGTGGAATCATTTACAAAAATGGGAAAGATGGGTGGAGATAATGTTAAAGGAAGAAGAATAGGAGTTTTTGTCTATGTATATTAATTTTGATACACCTTTTGGTCATTAAAGCCTGATATTGAATAGGCAGTTGGATAAATGAGTCAGTCTGGAGGTAAGGAGAGAGTTTGGAACAGAGACTAATACATAGGGATATTTTGTCGGGAAAAGACATTTAAAGCCATTTGACTTGATTAGATCAGCCAAGGAAGGGTTGTAGTTAGGGATAAGAAAAGACCTAGGATATGGAGTGCACTTCTGTACAGATTAGGGCAAAAGACAAGAATTCAGAAAAAAAAAAGAAAGAAATAAAGAAAAGAGTAGTCCATAATGAAGGAGAAATACCATGAAAATGTGGTATCAATAAATCTAGAGAATAAAGTATTTCCAAGAGGATAATGCTTCTTCTTCCAAATTCCCTGGGAAGTAAGATGAGGAAAGAAAGTCAACCACTGAATATGGCAAGATAAACCTTAATGTCAACTCTTGGAGTGAAGTTCAGTGGAAAAAAAATCCATACTGGCGTAAGTTGAGACTTATTACAAGACATTGACAAGAGTTTGGAAGAGTTTTTCTGTGAAGGAGAACACAGAAATGGGGCAGCCCCTGGAGGGTGGTAGTGTCAGAAAGTTTTGTTTTCTTCCTATACTTTCCTTTTTAACAAACTATAACCAACATGCAACCTCACTATTACAGCACTCTTTACATTTAGGCTACTATATTTATACAAGTAGATTTACTTGGGTAAGTATGTATTATTATTAACTTATTGCTTTCACATTTGTGACATTTCTTATGATCAACCCTGATTTCTTTTTGATTCCTATTAAGATTCATGTTTCTCAAAGTGAATAGAATTGTATTAATCCCTCTGCTCCAGGGTCTAGATAGCTGTTGGCATAGAATAGGCACTGAGAGTCCTTGTAAATAAATAAATTATTAGTAGAGTTCCAGAATAATGCACCCACTAAAATATAGAAACACCTTGTTATAACTAGCTAGCATGTACCCATGGTATACCACGGTAACACCATAGTAAGTCCAATCCGTATTATTCAAACAACTCCTGAATGAAAAAGAATGACCCCACTAAGGACCAGCAGTGAATTCACTTTATGAAGAAGGATCAAGAAGGATCATGATTAAAACTTTATCCAAAGAACAACACTGGAATATCACCAACACTGCTGTATCTTCTGTCTGATGGTAGCATCGGAATTGGAACCATAATCACAACGGTTCCATTCACATAATGACCTGTATGAAAATGTCTGGAAAAGAAAGAACTTCAGTTCATTTTCTTCTGATACTGCATTTCCCAAATCCCAAACTTTCAACAGTTGTCTTCACCAAGATATAACATTAATGCCTCTAAGACAACATGTTAAACAGAACTTGTCTTTTCTACCTTCTCTGGGTACCCAGGCTTATTTGATAGATAGGTAGATGATAGATAGAAAGATGATAGATAGATAGATAGATAGATAGATAGATAGATATACAAGGATATAGAAATATATGGCTCCCAATCTAATGATTTGTTCAACTCAGTCAGGCTATTCCTTCTAATATTGGATCTCTAACCTCTATTTCATTCCTATGCCAACATATTAATCAAGGCTCTTATTCTCACTCAAGAGATATGTGATCTCAATGATAGCCAAAGTCAATGTATCTCCAGGTCATGTATGTCTCTCCAGAGGCAGTGCTTTCCACAAAATACCTTTTGTTATTTCCAGCTACCTAGTTAATAAAGTTCCAAACCCTTGGTTTGTTATTTAAAGTCCATTGAAATCCACTTTTAGTCTTTATCAATTTGAAGCATCAATATTTATTCAAATAAGGAAGAAAACATTGGGGAAGTTCTTCCCAAGAATTCCCCTACCCTTCTATTCAATGGAGCTCATGAAGAAAAATAATTTAATGGAATCCTGGGCACTGTTTTCTGCAGAGAAGTAGTAGAGTTATGAGAATTACATTTCAGGATGCTTCATATGCACAACCTTCTAAGACTCTGAAGAGACTTACGTCTCTTACGTCACAGCTAAACATTTATCTCTATTTTATCTTCCAAATGTAATACTCCTTGAAGTGATATTCCATGTTCATTTCCTCATTCGGTGACTCACACAGAGGTCTAACTCAAAGTCTATCTGTTCAAATGAATGAAAGATTACCATCTGAGCTCTGTTCTTAAAATTTTACTTCTTTTTTTTTAATTATTTTTTTTATTTCTTTTCAGCGTAACAGAATTCATAGTTTTACACCACACCCAGTGCTCCATGCAATGCATGCCCTCCACAATACCCACCACCAGGCTCCCCCAACCTCCCACCCCCCGCCCCTTCAAAACCCTCAGGTTATTTTTCAGAGTCCATGGTCTCTCATGGTTCATCTCCCCCCCAATTTCCCTCAAC